>JAUCBJ010006270.1:0-33495 GCA_032718475.1 Nemertoderma westbladi | reverse complement strand
TGGTTTATTTTGTATAAGTTTTGTATGACTTATATTCTGAAGGACTAATAATGCTGCCCGCCGTGTGGGGAATGGAGGGGAGGCTAATCCTAAGGTCGGTTATGAGTGTTTTATTAATCGTGTAGGGATGGGAGCATTGCGTGGTGGTTGGAAGGTCTGTAATTCGAGAGTCACTGGTGTTTGTTTATAGTCCATTAGCTGGAGTCATAAATCAACAGTTGACATGTTTATTCGTTTTAAAAAATTTCCCATAGATGTTGTTGGTTTGTTCTTGGTGAATATTCAATATAACAGGGGTATAAATTTATCTCCATAATTCTATCTTATAACAGAGGTATAAAATCGAGCTTTATCAATAAGATGATAGCAAATGGGGTATCTTTGGGATGTTGATATCATTATAAATGTAATGAAAAGGCAGTGGTGGTGTGACATTGATTTTTGATGTGGTATAGTGAGATGTATTGGTAATCTGTTAATTGGTAGGGGAATAGTGTTTAGATGGATTGTTTTGTTGTGTATTTAGGAGAGATATTGCCCGTTATCATTATAGGTATAGAACCTGTATTAAATAGTAATAGTATTTATTACTAACTAATCCAATTTTATTCTGTTTTTCTGATGTTGGGACGGTAGTTTGAGCGTTTTAGAGAAAAAAAAGTGGAAGATTTAGTTGGAAATTTGTTAGTTGGGTAGTGCGCTATGCTGTATCTTACCCATAGGTGCCCAGCCCAACACCTACAGGGGGTATTTAAGGAATACCCTACCCTGGGTTAGATGTCTCTAGTGTTGCCACTAAAAGTTGCGGAACCCTATACCGCATGGAAATTAAAATCCCTGAAAGTAAAAAAAGTAAAAAATTTGGTGAAATGGGATGAAAGGGCCTGAAAATATGTAAATTAATGCATTTGAAATATTTCTGAAAAATATACATGAAAAAGAAGTAAATATCAGCCATATTAATTGCCAATTTGTTTGTTAGTTTATATCATGCTAGTTAAATTACAATCCCAGTATTTGTCAGATTTGTACAGTACCAATTATACCTTAATTTTTAACATGCGAGTATGTAAGAGTATGTATTGACACTCGGCGAAATGATAGGTGAGCATTGCAATTAATTTAGTAAAAGTTTTGAACAATATATACAGTATTCCGTTAAGTAAGATTATGACTGATATTCTCAGTAAATCATGCATTCGTCTTGCAAGCTTACCGCTCTAGTTGTATGATTCAACTTATCCTGTTTTTTTGTATTGGGTACAATCTTTCAGATCGTAGGAGTGGGTGGGTGTCGCGGTGTGGGGTAGAGTAGTGGGTTGGTGTGTGTTGATTTTATGTTCATTTTCGTCGGAGAGCGAGAGTGGGAGAGGTGATGAGTTGGGGCAGTTCCGCGGCAATAATAATACTGCCTCTCAATAAAGAGACCCCCTTTACTGCTATCAGGGACGCGTTGTTCGACAGAGCCCCGTCAGCAAAAACAGCCAGTACCGCTAGTCGGTGGGGTTGACTTGTTGACGAGAGGCTATTTACAGGCGCATCGGTCAACCATTACTGGCCCGATGTAGTAATATGGGTATTGAATTAATATTAAATCAATGTACACTCTTAAAGCTGCAGCGAAAAAGTGTAGCTAATTTCCTAGGTTACATATAAAATAATAATATTATTTTTAAGAACATTAAATTTACTACTTTGCAATAATTCAATTAAAAAATAACCAGACAAATACATTGTGGAATAAACTTAAACAGACGAGAACAATGGAAAAATTTAATATATATTTGTTAACGACCTAAAACAGCTAATATACAAATACAAAAAACCTAATCTGATCGTATTAGGGTTGCAGTGACATAACACTTTTAATTGTTTGAGTTTAAGTCGACACACTGAAACCTCTCAGGTTAAAAATAAAGTAATAAAAAAAGAACTCCATCAATAGTTAATGTTAAATCATGTTAAATCAATGTTAAATTATCAATTTAAGAAATAGGGCAGGTTACAGAGACACGTTATTCTAACTAAAGCAATAAACGGAAGTCAATATAACAAGTTAGTAATCAGCAATTATTTGTATCAATTTTCCCCTGGAGAGGGATTAATTTTTATTGCATCGAAAACGAAAGTTCAATCCCTATTATATCAATAGGTACCAAAGTCTTTATTTCCAAGTGGAAGACACTGCCATAGGCAACACCACTGACTGGCTGGTACACTAACACTATAACATTGTAATGATCCATCCGATCTGACTTCCCTTCAACCTTTCACTTGCTTCGGAGATTTGGTGCGAACATAAATATGAGCCCGAGTTATAGTGTGGCAATGTAGATGCAGCAGTTGCACCCGACCAGCCGGAAACTCGGAGCAATAGGCCTACTGCTTGTACAATGCGTGTCAATTTCAACACCGCCGGGCACTGGGTGATGGCAGAGTGAGATTAAAAAACCGTATTTCATCCTCGGTTACGGTTAGTCCCAGTTTGCCCGTAGCAGCAGCGATACCGAAAGTCGAGGTCAACAGACAGAGGCGGCCTTGGTGGTGAGTTGTTTGATTTCAATTCCAACACTTTTCTGGGCAGCTGGGTAGACTGGCAGTCTGGTAGTGGGTACCTGAACTAAGAATGCCAGTCAGCTGGTTAGTCCGCTTCCACATAACTTCCATGGTTGCAGTGCCGAGTCCAGAGTCGATGGATGGTCTGTAGGGGTAGGCCTATTGCTATTGTTGAATTTCAGATTGGTATGTACCGGTACATCTATATCTGATTATACCAGTTGCCGGTGCCGTCGTATCACAAAATCAGTAGGCCTATTTGAGAAATTTAACCACACCGCCAATCAATCAAAGAAAGGGGGCAGTGGCAGTACGTGTTCAGCCCTTTTAATCTGCACCTCCCACCCACCCCCCCCCCCCCCCCCATCATACCAACCAATACATAACCGCGACATCTACCACCCACGGGGCAGAAGGGTAGCACAAACTTATTTCCAATCGCACGTTCAATAGGCTATGCGAAGCCATGTGGTTATTATAGGAATATAATAAACGCAGTACTCGTCTTCATTATAAGCCTCATTGAGTTCGTCCTGTTTTGTATTTAAATATATTTCTTAAACGCAGGCTGACGATCTTTATAATAAAAATAACAAGGGGTGCGTTCAATATGTGAAGCCAGGTGGTTTATATAATAATATATTCAACGCAATACTCGTCTTCATTAGGCCTCCAAGTCTCGTTGTGCTCGTCCTGTTTTGTATTTAAATATCTTTCCTAAACAAAGACTGACTATCTTTATAATGCGTTCAATAGGCGAAGCCAGGTATGGTTTTGGTTTATAACAATATAGTCTACGCAGCACTCATTCCTCATGAGCCCGAGTTATAGTGTGGCAATGTAGATGCAGTAGTTGCACCCGACCAGCCGGAAACTCGGAGCAATAGGCCTACTGATTGTACAATGCGTGTCAATTTCAACACCGCCGGGCACTGGTTGATGGCAGAGTGAGATTAAAAAACCGGATTTCATCCTCGGTTACGGTTAGTCCAGTTTGCCCATAGCAGCAGTGATACCGAAAGTCGAGGTCCACAGACAGAGGCGGCCTTGGTGGTGAGTTGTTTGATTTCAATTCTGTGACGGGATCTACGGATCCCGGTTTATCCATTGGGTTTTCTATCCACGCGTCCCCGCCGTGTGTGAAAGGTAAAAGAGTTCTGGTGTTCGGTTATATGTATAAGGTATAATAGTCTGATATATATAGTATAGTATGACACAACAGGTAATATAAGTATGATGGCGGTAGCGGACGGTGACAGAAGTCCCCGTTCCACCCTACTGATCTGACTGAGTAAACTAAACTGAATAGGGAAGCACCAACAGGTAATATATGTACCGCACAGTTGGCCATATTGCTACTCTACCTAATCGATGCCTTTCCCCCCTCTGATTGGTTGATACCCTTGTTGGCGCCCTTCGGAGTGTTCCCGTTCACTCCTCCTGTTCTCTCTGGGTTAGGGGTTTGGCCCCTGACCCCTATTGTGTGTGTCTCCTTTGGGGCCTATTGTCCCCGTTTACTGGGCTGACACGAGGTTGATTGGTAATCAACCTCGTGCTCCCAATATTGCTTTATGGCTCACTCTATGGGTTTGTGTTAGCGGAATTGGATAAGCTAACACTCCCCCCCATGCTATCTTCCCGGTGAGAAGATAGCATCCACCAAAAAGTGCGCTACAATTCCGCTGGATCCCGATCTAGTATCGGGTGTGGGGTGGGTTATTTTCTTTCGGAGCCGGCTTTCCGGGCCGCTCCCTATGGGTATGATATTGCTACCCTCTGGCGTTTCGTGTCGGGCCGATCGTGCGCTTCTCTCACACAATTTTTGTTTCCCCAACACTCTCACCACTCTACTCCAACTCTCGCATACTCCTGGACCTCCTCGTCCCACACTCTTCCTCTCACTTCTCCTCCCCCACACTTGAATTGCGCCCACGCTCCCTTCGCACTCCGGACTATTACTCCATCCCTCCTTGACTACCTTATCCCTTCTTACGAATCTCACCCCCCCTCCGTGCCGTCGCACTCAGGAAATGTGAAATCGTCTGGCGTCTTGTCCCTAGTGCCATAGTCACTTAGCCCCCCAGTCCCAGTAGCTAATTGAGAAAGGTTGTATGACTATAGTACTTACACCACTCTCTCCGCACTCCGCACTATCACCTCTCCACTCTCTTGTCACTCCCTAAGGCTTTAATCTCTAATGCTACCCCTGTGCTATCATACTATCTACCTACTGCTTACTAACTCTAACTATCTAACTAACTCTGCTAACTACTAACTCTTACTACTTCTAGCTCTAACTGAGAGCCTCTAACTTTCTACTGGCTCTAACTCTCTACTAAGTCTAACTAACTCCTACTAACTTTCTACTTCTACTAACTCTACTTGACTCCTCTGAGTCTACCAACTCTCTAGCCCTTTAACTAGAACTCCCTAACTCTACCCACTCTTCTAACTACGTGGCGCTTGCGGTGCCCACAACCACTCTACTATCTGGCACCCTATGTGCCCTTCTACTACTCAACTACCTCTCTAGCTCTACTACCTGGCACCCTATGTGCCCTCTCTGCTCTACTCTACTACCTGGCACCCTATGTGCCCTCTCTACTACTCTACTCTATCTCTAACTTACTTCCTTTACATCCACTCGCCTGCACGTGACGCTCTGAATGCCGGCAGAGTGGGTACGTTAATTATGTGAACTACTACTAACTCTTACTAACTCTACTAACTCTCTACTAACTCTACTAACTCTCTACTAACTCTACTAACTCTCTACTAACTCAACTAACTCTACTACTAACTCAACTAACTCTACTACTAACTCTTACTAACTCTTTTTGTGCCCGGCACCTCTTGTGCCCGGCACCTTCTAACTCTACTAACTCTTTTTGTGCCGGCACCTCTTGTGCCCGGCACCCACCCTAATTAACATACCCTGCTCTTACATCAAACACGTCATCATGCCCGTGCCCCACTAAGTTCAGCGCATTCCCTACTAACTCTAACTACGTGGCGCTTACGGTGCCCACAACCCTCTACTGCTAGCTGACTAGGTAATCAAAGTATCTGTTCGACTCACCTAGTCGTCTCCTCAACTTCACCTGGTCTATCTCAGCCCCTCCTCTAGCTTCCTTCAGTTGCTCCCGGGTCGCGGCGTAGGCCCGTCGAAGTCGATCAGAAACCCCGACGTCCTCGTCGCCGACCTCTCCTCCATCTCTCCGGGTCCGACGTCGTACCGACGGCCCCACCGTCGCCGTTCCGGTGGACCGTCCGTCGTCCTCGGCCTGTGGCTGACCGGTGACATCGGTACGTCGACCCTCGCTCCGCGTCGACTCGTCTTCCTCTTCTCCTCCCGACTCGACTTCTCTTTGTAGACGACCCCCCACATCTTGGTTCGCCGGGTCGCTCGTTATCGACGTGGCGTCAACGTACGTCGACGTGGTCGGCGTAGCATCGACCGGGGTCGTGGGTTCGTATCGTCTCGCCGTGGCCTCGCGGATCGTTAGATCGTCGTCCGGGGTCCGCGGCGGTGTCGTTCCTTTCTCTCGACTCATCTTCGTCTTTGGTGGCTGACCGCCACAGTCTGTCAGGCCAGTTGGTTGGATCTAGTTCTATCACTGTCAGACTGTTAGGGCAGCTGCTAGGATTCTATCAACTGTCAGGGCAGCTGGGCGGATCTGATTCTGTCACTGTCAGGGCAGCTGGGTGGATCTGATTCTGTCACTGTGACGGGATCTACGGATCCCGGTTTATCCGTTGGGTTTTCTATCCACGCGTCCCCGCCGTGTGTGAAAGGTAAAAGAGTTCTGGTGTTCGGTTATATGTATAAGGTATAATAGTCTGATATATATAGTATAGTATGACACAACAGGTAATATAAGTATGATCCCAGTAAATAATCCGCATTCGTAACGCATGGGATGGCGCATATTTCACGCATTCGTAACGCATTCTGAAATGTTACATAGATGAACCATGCGATACGAATGCGAAAACCGAACCAAATACGCATCCTTTATTCGCATATCGAATGTAATACGAACCTTATCCGAATCCCACACATTCTACGAATGCGTCCCTAATCTTATACGAATGTTTCCCGCACACGATACGAATGCGTCCCGCATGTTATATACGAATGTTTCCCACGCTATACGAATGCGTTACGAATGTTTTACGAGTGTTATACGAATGTTTACCGCAGGATTTTTATTTTTTTATTATTTCGCCTACAGTTTACATAGTTTTAACAGTTTACAACTGATAAAACGTGTCCATTTTATTTTATTTTTTTAAATATACTTGATATTCCGAATCGAATATGAAAGCCATTTTCAATTTCCCCAAAGAAATGTTCAGATATAATTCAAGAGCACGCAATTTCAGACGTAAATCGTTATAGTTATTATTATTATACTTATATTAATTATTATTGATGGTTTATTATTTTATATGATATTTTATTATTATATTATTTTATTATTATATTATATTATTTTATTATTATATTATATTATTTTATTATTATATATATTTTTATTATTATTATATATATTTTTTATTACTTATTATAGAAAAAAAGCGAATTAATATTCTAGAATATAGTAAAAAAAACATTGAAATTATGTTGATGCATCTCATAAAATGTATGCCTTTGATGTATTTTGTCTGTAAGATTTTTTTACAATTAATAAGTGTAGGGCCTACTGTAGCAGTAACCGGTAATTAACTGCTACAGTATATCAGTAGACTTTTTAATGGCTTTTTATAGCGAATTAAACAAATTCGACCTGGAGGCCTAAGAAACTGTGTGAGAATATCACCATACACACGTACAATTTAATAAAAATGCCACATGCTTTATAATATGTATTGGTACTGTACTGTAGGCCAGGTGAGATAAATAATGACAACATAAAACTACTGTAATAACTTTGGGAAATGAGTACTACTGTACAGGGGCTAAAACTACGGGTGGGGGGGGGGGGGGGGTGCCTAGTGCCTACATACTATAAGTATGCCTACATACTGTAGTTCGTTAAGTTAATACTGTAGTTTTATGTTGTCATTATTTATCTCACCTAGCCTACAGTACATAACCTTTACATTATTACAGTATATCAAGCATGTTGGTAAAGGGAACAGGTTTACATACCAAAATAATGGGGAACCAAAATAATAAATGGGAGTTGAGAATTACTGGGCAACCCATTAAATAAATATATAGTGAAAGTACATGGGACTGGCTGACTGGTAACAAAGGGGGAGAGCTACTAACTAATAACACTATGTTCGATTATTTGCCGAATGGTGATTGGTCAGTATTACAGTCTGTACGGTACTCTAATTGAGAGTGCTTTGCATGCGTATCGCATGCGTCACGAATGGACCACGAATAATTTTAAGCGTGGCGTGGCTAAGCATTCGTATCGCATGTGCCACGAACGAATGAACCACGAATTATTTTTTATGAGGAGTGGAAGCATTCGTATCGCATGTGCCACGAATGATGAACCACGAATATATTTACAAGTGAAATCTCACATGCGATACGAATACTATACGCATTCGTTAAATTATTCGGACTGACGAACCATTGACGAAGGCTTCACGAATCTTAAATAACATTGCACGCACCTTTTACGAATGCTGCATGTGGTACGAATGCGTTACGCATGGGGATTTTTTACTGGGATGGCGGTAGCGGACGGTGACAGAAGTCCCCGTTCCACCCTACTGATCTGACTGAGTAAACTAAACTGAATAGGGAAGCACCAACAGGTAATATATGTACCGCACAGTTGGCCATATTGCTACTCTACCTAATCGATGCCTTTCCCCCCTCTGATTGGTTGATACCCTTGTTGGCGCCCTTCGGAGTGTTCCCGTTCACTCCTCCTGTTCTCTCTGGGTTAGGGGTTTGGCCCCTGACCCCTATTGTGTGTGTCTCCTTTGGGGCCTATTGTCCCCGTTTACTGGGCTGACACGAGGTTGATTGGTAATCAACCTCGTGCTCCCAATATTGCTTTATGGCTCACTCTATGGGTTTGTGTTAGCGGAATTGGATAAGCTAACAAATTCCAACACTTTTATGGGCAGCTGGGTAGATTCTGGTAGCGGGTACCTGGACTTAGAATGCCGGTCAGCTGGTTAGTCCGCATAACTTCCATTGTTGCAGTTGCTGAGTCGATGGATGGTTGGTAGGGCAGTAGGGGTAAGCCTATTGCTATTGTTGTATTGGCAGATTGATATGTCTGTATGTACATCTACATCTGAGTATACCAGATGCCGGTGCCGTCGGTCATACCAATAGGCCTACATAGTCTTTAATTAACATATTTAACCGTTAACAAGAGCAGAATTTTCTTTTGTCGCTGACAGGAGCGTAGAAATGCGGTATAGTGCTGTCGTAGTTCAGTACCGTACCGGTAGTTCTGTCTATCTGTAGTTCTGTAGTTGGCAGTTCAGCAGTTGCTACCAGTCCGGTTATACTTCTACAGTCTGACAGTAGTCAGGTAGTAGGGTGGTACGGCGGACGGCACCAACGGACCCTCTAATCTAATTCAGGATCGCAGTCCAACAGTCCGGAGTCCGCACTGCATGGCTAATTAGGGCCTACAGCTGTACAGAATTAGGCCTGTCTTGTAGTACAAGTATACGTGATCTATATCACTGCACCGGTACCGCGGTCTGGCGGTACCAGTCAGCCAGTACCGTAAAACACCGAATACAGTATGGTAGGCCTATTGCAGTATTGTCTGATAACAGGATTCCTGATTCAGGAATTGACATTGAGTATAGTACCGGTACAGGCAGACAGGCCACAATGGCATTACTATAATTTCGTAATTTGCCGGAAACCCAGCTGATTTAGTCTCCTAGCAACCTGCTGATGTCAAGCATTATAATTTTGGAAAAATAATTTATTATAACTTTAAGACAGTTACACTGGTGCTGCACGAAGGCCCCAAGCAAATTCAATTTGGAAAATTTCTAAACTTTTGACAAACTATTTGTGTACCAAGTTTGGTTACATTTCATCGAGGATTGATCGAGTTATTAACGCAAAAAAGCGACAGATTAACTAATTAACTGCTATTATCTTAGCTTCTCGAAGGCCACATCCAGACTGGAATCCATACACTTTGCGCCGGATTAATCCGGCGCACTTTGCAATAAAAGCGCGCCAATGTGGCGCGCTCGAAAATCGTAAAGTGCGCCCACTTTGGCGCGTGGCGCGCTTGAAAATCGTAAAGCGCGCCGGCTTTCAGCTTTGGCGCTCCCAAAAATAAAAACCGGCGCCGATTTATTAGTTTACAGTAGGGCTCGATCGGAGTTGGGATTTGGCCGGAGCCGGAGCAGGAGCCGGAGTTTGACAATTTGGCCGGAGCAGGAGCCGGAGTTTTTCAAAAATTTTAAAAATTTAATTATTTATTTAAAAAAAATAAAGTATGGTTATCGTTCGCCAATCGCTCATAATCAATCATACTGTAGGTCTAATTAATTTCATAATTTATAGATTTACGAATTTTCAATTTAAAATTTAAGTAATTAATTTATCACGGACAGACGGCCAGACGCTGACGGCTAAAAATTACCAACAGTACCTAACTCACTAACTGCTGAACTGTGGTAGAGGTGTGTACTGTACTGTAGGTAGCCTACCGTACGTGTACCAGTACCAGAGTACTGCAGTACAGTATGCTGGCATGGCATGACAGCAGTAAATGGCTGCAGTGGTACAGCTACAGTGCTACAGTGTACATTCATAGCATTTACAATTTTTTACAGTAGGGCCTATCTGTAATAGTCTGCTAGTCAGCCAGCTGGCCAGTACCAGTACTGCAGTACAGTCAGTCAGTCATTGACTTTAAGTAATACTGCAGTACCGGTATTATGCTTGATATTGAAGCTGTACTACAGTACTTACTTCAGTACTTAGTGTAAATAATTGTTCAGATTAGAATATGCACGAAATATAATACTTTATTAAAAAATTAACTCCGGCAATATTTTTACCGGAGCCGGAGCAGGAGCCGGAGGTGCCAAAATGGCCGGAGCCGGAGCCGGAGGCCGGAGCTCCGATCGAGCCCTAGTTTACAGGTTTAACAATTATGGATAAGTGCCTTAAAAATAGCATTAGCTGTTTAAAAATTTCGGCTTGCTTCGCTCGCCTTTCTTTTTCTGTTATATGGTTCAGTGCTGCAGTGGTTAGGCTATACTGTTGTATACAGATGAGATATAGGTAGGCGCGTGGCGCTCCCAAAAATAAAAACCGGCGCCGATTTGTTAGTTTACAGGTTTAACAATTATGGAAGTGCCTTAATTGCATTAGCTGTTTAAAAATTTCGGCTTGCTTCGCTCGCCTTTCTTTTTCTGTTATATGGTTCAGTGCTGCAGTGGTTAGGCTATACTGTTGTATACAGATGAGATATAGGTAGGCGCGTGGCGCTCCCAAAAATAAAAACCGGCGCCGATTTGTTAGTTTACAGGTTTAACAATTATGGAAGTGCCTTAATTGCATTAGCTGTTTAAAAATTTCGGCTCGCTTCGCTCGCCTTTCTTTTTCTTTGTATGGTTCAGTGGTTAGGCTACTGTTGTATACACAGATACAGATATAGGGCAGCAGGGACTGGTACAGCAATACTGACTGACATTGACAGATTGGTTACACTCCCTCAAAATTGAATTTGCATTGGCGTGGCGCTCTTCAAAATTGTTTCAATGTGTGGCACGCTTAAAAATTTAGTTGGCGCGGGGTTTCTTCGAAATTGCATCGGCGTGCTTAAAAATTTAGTTGGCGCGGGGTTTTTCTTCGAAATGGCATCGGCGCGCGGCGCGCATAAAAATTGGTCGGCGCGCTATCCGGCGCACTTTTTGGATGGATTCCATACAGGGGCCACATGGAAATTCAACTTGGAAAATTTATAAACTTTTGCCAAACAACATGTGTACCAAGTTTGGATAGATTTCATCAAAGATTGGCCGAGTTATTAACGTTTAAAATTGAAGAAGAACGACTGGATGATTAATGGTACCACTACGCTTTAAGGCTCACTCACTTCTTGGCTCGCCCCACATCGAATCTATAAATTCCAGGGTTATGATCGCAACATTTGATGGGAATCCTAAGGCAACAGTTATATGTTGCTACAGTCAAACCAATGCCTCAGAGCCAGAACAAGCAGTCAAGTTTTATGAAGAACTGACTGGACTTATAAAGGACATTCCGAGACACAATGTTAAAGTCATTGCTGGTGACCTGAATGCGCAAATTGGCCCAGAAGACATCAAGGGTTACACCTATAACACCAGTTCTAACAGAAATGGGTACTTACTTTTAGACCTAATGGAAGAATGTGAATTGATACCAACAAACAACACATTCGAAAAGAGTAAGGGGAAGCTATGGACCTTTCAATACCCTAATGGAACCAAAGCACAACTGGATTACATCCTTATAAACAAAAAGTGGAGAAACAGCATGATCAAATGCGAGGCATACAGCTCGTTCAACCTAATTGGTTCGGACCACAGAATTTTGACTGCAGAGATAAGACTCAGTTTGAGAGCCAGCAAACCCAACACATTAGCACCATTACTATTTGTAATTGTGCTGGATTACGCAATGAGGACGGCCACAAAGGGTGAAGATCTGGGATTCACACTTCAAGAACGCAGAAGTAGTAGATATCCGGCAACTACAGTCACAGACACCAACTTTGCGGATGACATCACCCTGCTCTCTAATACGCTAGCAGATGCACAGCTTCTACTAAATAAAGTGGAGAGAGCTGTTAAGGAGGTTGGATTGCATATAAATGCTACAAAGACCGAATTCATGACCTTTAATGTTGATGGAAACTTGACAACCATTGATAATAATCAACTAAGGAAGGTCGATGACTTCCAGTACCTTGGATCATGGATAGAGAGTAGCAAAAAGGACATAGAAGTTAGGAAAGCAAAGGCTTGGGTAGCTCTATCAAAAATGGATACCATCTGGAAATCAGATCTCTCCAGGCACCTGAAGACTAAGTTCTGTCGAGCCACAGTGGAAAGTGTATTTTTATACGGGGGTGAGACCTGGACACTGACTAAATCACTTGAACAACGAATTGATGGTTGCTACACAAGACTACTAAGGGCAGCCCTAAACATCAGCTGGAGACACCACATGACAAACGCCGAGCTTTATGGAACAATACCAATTGTATCAACCACCCTCCGTGAACGCAGATTAAGATTCAGTGGGCACTGCTGGCGAAGTAAAGACGAGGTGATACCAGATCTACTTCTCTGGCAACCAACTCATGGAAAGCGTAGTCGTGGACGACCGGCCATAACATATATAGATCAACTTGAAAGGGATACTGAACTTGGGAGAAACGAAATTGCGACAACTATGGAGAATCGTGAAGCCTGGTGACTAAATCACTTGAACAACGAATTGATGGTTGCTACACAGACTACTAAGGGCAGCCCTAAACATCAGCTGGAGACACCACATGACAAACGCCGAGCTTTATGGAACAATACCAATTGTATCAACCACCCTCCGTGAACGCAGATTAAGATTCAGTGGGCACTGCTGGCGAAGTAAAGACGAGGTGATACCAGATCTACTTCTCTGGCAACCAACTCATGGAAAGTGTAGTCGTGGACGACCGGCCATAACATATATAGATCAACTTGAAAGGGATACTGAACTTGGGAGAAACGAAATTGCGACAACTATGGAGAATCGGGAAGCCTGGAAGGATCTCATTTCCACCTTCCGAGTTCGCTCGAACTAGTAGTAGTAGTATGAATGCCTTTTAGCAGTTTCAACAGCTCTTTTCAGTATTTATCATATGCTGCATGAAGGCCTCTGAACAGTTTCAACAGCCATTTTCGGCATTCTCATATTGCACAAAGCCCTCTGAACAACTTCAAGTGTTTTTTTTCAGCATTTATCATGCTGCACAAAGGACTCTGAACAGTTTTAGTAGCTCTTTTTTAGTATTTAACATGCTGCGCGAAGGCCTGAATAGTTTCAAAAGCTCTTTTTAGTATTTATATTGCAGCAAGAATGCCTCTAACTAAAGCGTTTTGACAGCTCGTTTCAGTATTCTGGTATTTGTGATGCTACTTGAAGGCCTCTAAATAGATTTGGTGGGGGTGGAATGAACATAAGAACCCAGCGTTCATGTCAATATTGACATTAGATGTCAATATTGACATGCAATAAAACATATCATTAAAATTATTACAAACAACAATATACATTGGTTGGATTCAACAATATTTTAATTAAAATAGATATTCTCTTGCAGTCTTTACAAAAAAACATTTTTTACTTTTCAAATCACAATATTTAAAAAATTTATGATATATTCATATATCCCGATCGGGATATTTACATATCCCGATCGGGATATATTCTAGGATGGCTAAAACGTCTGTCCTTATCTGATCTGATCTGATCTGACGGTATCTGACACTTGTTCCACCTTGCAGCCTTGGTTCAGAGTCCACCTTGGTGTAGTGGTTATATTGAATTCACGTCTCGTGGAGGTTGTGGGTTCAATCCCGGCATGGGGGCCAAGGTAGTTTTCGTTTCGGCACGAATGTTTTTAAGGGTTTAACGAGGAATCTCTGCCTTGCATCCTTAAATGATAGCTAAATGAGTACTGGAGTTTCTGCCCATGTCAGCATGTGAAGTTTCCCCGGTATTCCCCTTAAACACGGGGGGGGGGGGGGTCAATATAACACCTCCCCCTCTGAAACAACGATACTAACTGAAACGAACTAAAAGGAATTCAAATAAAATAAGCTAGAAATTTTAAACTTGTTTTTAGCGGCTGGAGCCAAATTTTGATGCCGGCCCATGTGAAGAATACCAGGATTTACCTTTTCGGTCGACTTTTATTGGAATTTTATATACGGTATGCAGATTTTAATTTTTTTTTGTTTATCTTTATTAAGTGTATTATAGAGAGCTTATTTATGGCTTATAACCTGTACATACAGACATATACTAATTCGTTTATTGTTTGGGTTATATTCAGCCCTTCTGTAACCTGTGTTTTTGGTGAAAACCTGGTATTCTTCACATGGGGGTAACTGCAAAGTGAAATATAACGGCAAAGTCTGGTATTCTTAGCCCATGTGAAGAATACCAGAATACCTTACTACTACATAATAGTACTTAACTAATTATGTTTATGCTAATTATTTATCAGCCTATTATTGCCACATGGGTGTGTGGGTGGATGGGAATGTGGGAAGGTGCCCGCTGGTTGTTTATTGTTTTGGTTAGAAAAGTCAGCCGCGGTAACATTCTCCTGTCTCTCAATTGGTAGGTATCAAAATCGTTTATTGTTTTGGTTAGAAAACCCTGTCTCTGTAACCTGTTCCTTTCCCTCAATTGGTAGGTAACAATTGTCGTTTATTGTTTTGGTTAGAAATTACAGCCGCTGTAACCTGCTCTTTTCCTTCAATTGGAAGGTAACAACAGCGTTTATTAATTCCCACATCCCCATCCACCTTCCCGTATTCAGATATTCCTTCATCGTCTAGGCATACTGTAAACACCACTGTATCAGCTGGCAATATGGGGCATGTTAAGTGTTTCTTCATATACACACTAGGCCTACCCAGTAGGCTTAGAGATACCCCTCCCTGCCTTCCCTTTCTGCCTTTAGCGTAACAAACCTTCATCCTATATCGCATTTTTAATATAATATATAAATATAATTACATGCCTTTGTGCACTTAGATGCATACCGGTATGCCTGTACTGCTACTTCATATGATGATACCGATACTGATACTTAACAGGGCAACGTGAAACGTGATCCCCTATTCAGCTACTGGCTATTTACCTAACAGACAGTTAGGTAAATATTATATCTCTTTCTCCTGATTGGTTGTAGGATCAGATGCTGTCAGATCAGATCAGATCAGATAAGGACAGACGTTTTATTCTACCTCGATATATTCAACCTTTCCAAAAAGCGACCTAAACTATAAAAAAGCGCCATCCAGCAGATAGATCAGAAAAAATGGGTTATATTCGTTTGTGCCCCACAAAGTGTTGTTAGGGCTTTCAAAAGATATTGCAGAGTGAAAATCATATAGGTATTTTGTAAATATCCCGATCGGAATATATTGTGGTACGCTACGCTAATCATGAGACATGAGATCAGAGATGATTGTATTTTTTTGTATAATGTATAAGTGTACCATTACTGGATTAGGAGGGCAGCTGGGTAGAGCTGTAGAGGGTGTGTGTCACTCACTACTACCAGAACCAGACTACAAACAGACAGTCAGAGAATACTGCAGTTTAGTGTGAAGTAGGCCTACTGTATCTGCCTACCAGCCTACTTATCCCCTACTATGAAATTTCAACAGTTTGTTACAGTATCCTGATATCCCAGGTTGGAATTCATGCATGAGCGCGCAGGTACGCTTTGTTGTTTTGAAATCACCGCGCACCTGAAATTGGCTCGTCGCGCACCTCATCATATGTCATAATCCAAACAAAATCGCGCAGCTCATGTCATGCATATCTCAAAAAATCGCACAGTTCATAAGAACAATTTTACATTCCTATTTTACAAGTTTGAGCGTTTTAAGCTTATCTTTACGTCTGTCTGTCTGTACGTTGAATCTAGGCTTACATAATAAATGTAATTTTTGCAACATCAAAATTGTTAATATTAAAAAATATTTTTTTAATCCACTACTATGGTGGCCCATCGGGCTCACTGCTTTTATAACAGAAAATATTATTTTAGATTACAAACAAAACATGTACCGGTAATTTCAAAAAAACGAATATTGAAATAGGTAGGCTACCAGTCTAATAATACTTTGTATAGGCCTACCTAACAATTAGGCTTAAACATACAGTTGGCTTATAATTAAGTCATACTTATAATACATTGTTACTTTCTGACTTTACCTGTTTACTAACGTAACATCGGCATAGCATAGACCTAATAACAATACAACAATAGAGCACTGTAGACTGTAGTTAAAATAAATAGACAAATTCAGCTCCGGTTGCCGGTATTACAGTATTATGGTGAAGTGATTTGACTGTTTGAAGAATTGGAAACGAGAAACTAATGGGAGCGCAGCGAGCGAAATTTTTTTGTGTATTTTCGTGATTTCAATTAATTTGTGGTGCGCATCAGAGGCAGAGCTGCGCGCTGAGGCGCAACGCGCACCTGTCTCACACCCGAACGCGCACCTGTCTCACCCAAACGCGCAACGCGCATCTGGTTTGCGGTCATTCGCGCAGGTACGGCCGAGTTTTGCAGCATGAATTCCAACCTGGCTGATATCCCATATAGGCTACAGTGTTTGCTATTACAGTACTGCAGTATTACCGTACCGGTCTGGTAGTAGTAATTTCCGAAATTACACAAAAATTATTAGATTAGAGCCTCATGACTTAGGGTTGGCGTTCACCTGCGACTGCGAGGCCAACTAGAGATGTGAAAATCTGGCGCCTCTAGTGTGATACGTATCCCCTTCAGCCCTTATCTTATGTAATTGAAAATTAAACTACAGTATGATTCATAGATTAATTTATTTATTAAGTATATTTACTGTATTATGTAATGTATATATACACTTTTTATATATTGAAGAGGTATAACAGCACTAACTAACACATTTTGCTATCTCGTGCTATAGTTGGAACCACTACCTACTACAACAGTATACATCAATTAAAGTTCAATTTGATAATATGCTTTAAACTTATATGTAAAGATCTAAACCTGATCCTCCATTACAACAATGTGCAAAATCCTCGCAGACTATTTTAATATCCCAGCCAGACATCCAATGCAATCATGACCTGGCCAGTATGGCCTGAGTATGGCCAGTCAGTATAGAGTCTCCAGTCGAAAAGTCGTATATAACTAACAAAAGAATCAAGTCCACATATTGTATAAACCACGTCAACCTTTGCGGCAACCTGGCAACATTTGTCTAGAAATGGGCTCCAAACTGTGGAAGAATGATGGTACAGTATTCCAATTGACAGATACAGCTAGGGCAGGCGAATATTACATAAGTCTTCAAGCTGTCAGGAGAGGAATCAGGAATGGCTTCATTTGATATTGATGTTGTTAGTAGGGGCCGTCCAAGTATGACGTCTGCACTTTTCCCCAAAATGTTGACCCCCTCCCTCCCCTAAATCAGATGTCATCAGATAGGCGTTGACCCCCCCCCCCCCCCCTCCCCTAAATCAGATTAAAAAAAATTTTTGTAATAAACTATTATATTATGAAGATTATTTATAATCACTTGTAAATCATTCAAATCGTCCTAATCACTGAAACATGGTGACTGGTAACTGAAACAGAAGGTCGTGCTACGGGCCTTCGAACAATTAAAATAGGCAAGCTATTTACTCTTCTGCTATATCTCTTCTAGCACCTATAAATGAACATGCTGACGTCAGATTTTGGCTGACCCCCTCCCCTCCCCTCATCAGCACGTCATCAGATTTTCCCAAACCCCCTCCCCCCCCTAAAGTGCTGACGTCATACTTGGACGGCCCCGTAGGCCTCTGCCGGAACCCAGAACCAGTACATAAGTGCATAAGTCGAAAGTAACTAGGGGCCTACTACACTACAGTACTACTGTACTACGACTACCAGACTACTGGACTACAGTCCAGCAGTCAGACTCAGACCAGGCAGCCAGGACCAGCAGACAGTACAGCAGTATACTGGTATAAAGCAAGGCCTACTGCAGTACTGAACTCAGGAACTAGTGAATCCGAATAACTGAATAGACATACCGACATAGACTGATACAGTCAGACAGTCAGACAGTGATAGATCCGCTCCGCTCCTCACTGAAAACGGAAAACAGTCAAACAAAACAGCAAAACAATGTCTCTATACGACGACATTGGCTTGGGGGAATCAGACCATCCGACAGACAATCACGAAGCCGTCGGGTGGGGGAAAGGGTACCAAATGATGCAAACCCAAACCCAGTTAGCCCCAAAGAAAGCTGCCTCTTCCACGACACAGCTATCCAAACAAACCGCGAAGCCAAGCAAACTCTCATTGGGACGAGCTGCAATGAACAACCCGGTACCGAACCGCGAACCGTCGAACAGCCTCCGGGAGGACTTTATAGCCCCGGTAGAGGACGAATACGACCCGACCCGACCCAACGATTACGATAAGATCATATCGGAGGAGCGAAGGATTGGACGTCGACGACGTCGTGACCGAGATGACGATTCGGGCCGCTCTCCCGAGCCTCCTTACCGCCCCTCTTCGCCTCCTTACCGATCCTCTTCGCCTCCCTATCGTTCCTCCGACCGGTCTGGCTCCGGTATGCCCGGAGGTGCTGCTATCGCTCCTCCCAAGGCACTCCTCGATCTCGATAAGGATTCCTCCCGCGATAAACTCAGACGGGACGGGCCTCGACTTCCTCCTAAACCCGCAGCCGCCTCGATTCTGTTTCCATCGGCGAAACGGAAAAGGAACGGCTCGCCCCCGGTGCCGCCGACGCAGTCAGACTTCGAGATGAACAACGTTGCCACTAAAATAATGGCGAAATATGGATATAAGGAGGGTTACGGGCTGGGGAAAGAAGAACAGGGGATTAGTACGGCGTTACAGGTAAGTGACACGGATTAGTACGGCGTTATAGGTGGGTTACACGGAATAGTACGGCGTTACAGGTGGGTTACACGGATTAGTACTGCGTTACAGGTGTGTTTCACGGATTAGTACGGCGTTACAGGTGAGTTACACGGATTAGTACGGCGTTACAGGTGAGTTACACGGATTAGTACGGCGTTACAGGTGAGTTACACGGATTAGTACGGCGTTACAGGTGCGTGACACGGATTTGTACGGCGTTACAAGTGAGTTACACTGATTAGTACGGCGTTACAAGTGAGTTACACGGATTTGTAAGGCGTTACAGGTAGTTACACTGATTAGTACGGCGTTACAAGGTGAGTTACACGGATTTGTACTGCGTTATAGGTGGGTTACACGGATTAGTACGGCGTTACAGGTGCGTTACACGGATTTGTATGGCGTTACAGGTGAGTTACACGGATTAGTACGGCGTTACAGGTGCGTGACACGGATTTGTATGGCGTTACAGGTGAGTTACACGGATTAGTACGGCGTTACAGGTGAGTTAAACTGATTGGTAATTGGTACGGCGTTACATGTGAGTTACACGGTTTAGTACGGCGTTACAGGTGAATTACACGGATTAGTACGGCGTTACAGGTGGGTTACACGGATTTGTACGACGTTACAGGTGAATTACCCGGATTTTTCGGTGTTACATCTTACATGTGGGTTACTCGGATTAATACGGCGTTATAGCTACAAGGATTGGCAGGGCGTTACAGTTGAGTTACAGGGATTATAATAAGACGTTACACAGGGTATAATAAGAGTGTGAAGCAGAGGAACTAGATGTTTGATGCAGGTAATCTCGCGAAATTCGTGGGGTCCATGTGGGTTAGGGTGTTGTCGTTGTGGCGGTGCAGCCATGTTGATATCATAAGCCGGCATAGCATTCTTAATGCACGCTGCATTGGGCTTGCCAATTAATTGTTCATAGCATGGTGGTGACAAAAAACATTCTTGTTAAGCCAGCATAACATCTCAATGGGCAGCTTAGATGCAGCTGTCTGATTATAGTAGTTGTAGCGGTAGTGGTAGTAGCCATAACAGTAGTAACCATAACAGTTGTAGCCATAACAGTAGTAACCATAACAGTAGTAGCCATACCAGTAGTAGCCATAACAATAATAGCCATAACAGTAGTAGCCATAACAGTTGTAGCCATAACAGTTGTAGCCATAACAGTTTTAGCCATAACAGTAGTAGCCATAACAGTAGTAGTCATAACAGTTGTAGCCATAACAGTAGTAGCCATAACAGTTGTAGCCATAACAGTTGTAGCCATAACAGTTGTAGCCATAACAGTAGTAGCCATAACAATAGTAGCCATAACAGTAGTAGCCATAACAGTAGTAGCCATAATAGTTGTAGCCATAACAAGTAGCCATAACAGTAGTAGCCATAACAGTTGTAGCCATAACAGTTGTAGCCATAACAGTTGTAGCCATAACAATAGTAGCCATAACAGTAGTAGCCATAACAGTAGTAGCCATAATAGTTGTAGCCATAACAAGTAGCCATAACAGTAGTAGCCATAACAGTTGTAGCCATAACAGTTGTAGCCATAACAGTTGTAGCCATAACAGTTGTAGCCATAACAGTTGTAGCCATAACAGTTGTAGCCATAACAGTAGTAGCCATAACAATAGTAGCCATAACAGTAGTAGCCATAACAGTAGTAGCCATAATAGTTGTAGCCATAACAAGTAGCCATAACAGTAGTAGCCATAACAGTTGTAGCCATAACAGTAGTAGCCATAACAGTTGTAGCCATAACAGTTGTAGCCATAACAGTTGTAGCCATAACAGTAGTAGCCATAACACTCAGTTGTAACCATAACAGTAGTAGACATAACAATAGTAGCCATAACAGTAGTAGCCATAACAGTAGTAGCCATAACAGTTGTAGCCATAACAGTTGTAGCCATAACAGTTGTAGCCATAACAGTAGTAGCCATAACAATAGTAGCCATAACAGTAGTAGCCATAACAGTAGTAGCCATAATAGTTGTAGCCATAACAAGTAGCCATAACAGTAGTAGCCATAACAGTTGTAGCCATAACAGTTGTAGCCATAACAGTTGTAGCCATAACAGTTGTAGCCATAACAGTTGTAGCCATAACAGTAGTAGCCATAACAATAGTAGCCATAACAGTAGTAGCCATAATAGTTGTAGCCATAACAAGTAGCCATAACAGTAGTAGCCATAACAGTTGTAGCCATAACAGTAGTAGCCATAACAGTTGTAGCCATAACAGTAGTAGCCATAACAGTAGTAGCCATAACAGTTGTAGCCATAACAGTTGTAGCCATAACAGTTGTAGCCATAACAGTAGTAGCCATAACAATAGTAGCCATAACAGTAGTAGCCATAACAGTAGTAGCCATAATAGTTGTAGCCATAACAAGTAGCCATAACAGTAGTAGCCATAACAGTTGTAGCCATAACAGTTGTAGCCATAACAGTTGTAGCCATAACAGTTGTAGCCATAACAGTTGTAGCCATAACAGTTATAGCCATAACAGTTGTAGCCATAACAGTAGTAGCCATAACACTCAGTTGTAACCATAACAGTAGTAGACATAACAATAGTAGCCATACCAGTAGTAGCCATACCAGTAGTAGCCATAACAGTAGTAGCCATAACAGTAGTAGCCATAACAGTAGTAGCCATAACAGTTGTAGCCATAACAGTTGTAGCCATAACAGTAGTAGCCATAACAGTTGTAGCCATAACAGTTGTAGCCATAACAGTTGTAGCCATAAAAGTTGTAGCCATAACAGTAGTAGCCATAACAGTAGTAGTCATAACAGTTGTAGCCATAACAGTAGTAGGCATAACAGTTGTAGCCATAACAGTAGTAGCCATAACAGTTGTAGCCATAACAGTTGTAGCCATAACAGTTGTAGCCATAACAGTTGTAGCCATAACAGTAGTAGCCATAACAGTAGTAGTCATAACAGTTGTAGCCATAACAGTAGTAGGCATAACAGTTGTAGCCATAACAGTAGTAGCCATAACAGTTGTAGCCATAACAGTTGTAGCCATAACAGTTGTAGCCATAACAGTTGTAGCCATAACAGTAGTAGCCATACCAGTAGTAGCCATAACAGTAGTAGCCATAACAGTAGTAGCCAAACAGTAGTAGCCATACCAGTAGTAGCCATAACAGTAGTAAGCATAACAGTAGTAGCCATAATAGTTGTAGCCATAACAAGTAGCCATAACAGTAGTAGCCATAACAGTTGTAGCCATAACAGTTGTAGCCATAACAGTTGTAGCCATAACAGTAGTAGCCATAACAGTTGTAGCCATAACAGTTATAGCCATAACAGTAGTAGCCATAACACTCAGTTGTAACCATAACAGTAGTAGCCATAACAATAGTAGCCATACCAGTAGTAGCCATACCAGTAGTAGCCATAACAGTAGTAGCCATAACAGTAGTAGCCATAACAGTAGTAGCCATAACAGTAGTAGCCATAACAGTTGTAGCCATAACAGTAGTAGCCATAACAGTTGTAGCCATTCCAGTAGTAGCCATAACACTCAGTTGTAGCCATAACAGTAGTAGCCATAACAGTAGTAGCCATTCCAGTAGTAGCCATAACAGTAGTTAGCAATAACAGTTGTAGCCATAACAGTTGTAGCCATAACAGTAATTGCCCGGGGTTGTATCTTTCAATAATATACCATGTCCCGTAATATAGTGTCATTTTCTGATGACACGGACCCCCCCCCCCCCCCCCCCCCAGATTGTTATACAAATCTTTATCATATTGCTTGAAATTTGAAACACAACTAGTTCCACTCACCGTGGTTGTTACCATGAAGACGGAATTTTCAATTTTGCCTTTAAATTCTTTTTATAAGCGTTTTAAAAAAGGGTCTTTTGCGAAATCGCACCCTCCGTGTCGTGAACATTCTTCACATTAGTCGTAATTTTTTCATATCATTAAAAAGCTTGCCTTGCAAGGATTCGAAATATGTAACAATAACTGAATTTCGTTTAGAAACAACTGAGATATAGGCGTTCAAAGATTACAAGAAGTATTGTCCGCTGAAGGCCATTTATTCTATTTAATAATTACACAATGTTCTGGAACAATTTGTTTAAGTATGAATAGCTACGCAATAGATATAGTGGATAGGATTACCGCTGTCGCCAACCAACTCATAAAATAAATAACACATTCTAGAATTTTGTGTATTTATTAAATAGAATAAATGGCCTGCAGCGAACGATAATTCTTGCAATCTTTGAACGCCTATATCTCAGCTGTTTCTCAACGAAATTCAGATATTTTTACATATTTGGAATCCTTGCATGGCAAGCTATATAATGATATGAAAAAAATACGACTAATGTGAAGAATGTTAACGACACGGAGGGCGCGACTTCGCAAAAAGACACTTTTTTAGAACGCTTATAAAAATAATTTAAAGGCAAAATCGAAAATTCCGGCTTCATGGGGTCATCGACGGTGAGTGGAACTAGTGGTGTTTCAAATTTCAAGCAATATGATAAAGATTTGTAGAAAAATCTGGGGGGGGGGGGGGGGTCCGTGTCATCAGAAAATGACACTATATTGCGGGACATGGTGTATATAAGTAACTGTACCTAAAGCGGTAACACTAGTTTAGTTACTGTAGTTTAGAATATTGGCCCTAAAGGTGTATACTGATGTATCGTATGTACATTATATAGTATAGGTATGCTATAGGACCGGTGTAAAGTTCTACCTACACAATAAATGGTAGTGGTTTATTATATGTTTGTTTGGTCGGTAGGTAGAGAAAACCAGTCGGCGGGGGGGCAAAATAATTGCCGCCGAACATCCAGTGGCGGTAGAACGGAGAACGCAGGAGGAACAGGAGAAGCTGGAGGCTGAATCTATTACCGCTATGATGAGAAACCCATCAAAGGTAAGGGGAGCGAGCCATGGGGGGAAGGAGGAACTCGTTGTGGGTGAGTGTGGGACGAGCCATGAGGGAAGGAGGAACTCCATGTGGTTGAGTGTGGGGCGAGCCATGGGGGGAAGGAGGAACTCTTTGTGGGTGAGTGCGGGGCGAGCCATGAGGGAAGGAGGAACTCTGTGGATGAGTGTGGGGCGAGCCATGGGGGGAAGGAGGAACTCTTTGTGGGTGAGTGTGGGACGAGTCATTGGGGAAGGTGGAACTCTGTGGGTGAGTGTGGGTCGAGCCATGAGGGAAGGAAGAACTCTTTGTGGGTGAGTGCGGGGCGAGCCATGAGGGAAGGAGGAACTCCATGTGGTTGAGTGTGGGGCGAGCCATGAGGGAAGGAGGAACTCTTTGTGGCTGAGTGTGTGGCGAGTCATTGGGGAAGGAGGAACTCTTTGTGGCTGAGTGTGTGGCGAGTCATTGGGGAAGGAGGAACTCTTTGTGGGTGAGTGTGGGGCGAGCCATGAGGGAAGAAGGAACTCTTTGTTTGTGAGTGTGGGGCGAGCCATGAGGGAAGACGAGGAACTCATTGTGTGTGAGTGTGGGGCGAGCCATGAGGGAAGAAGGAACTCTTTATGGCTGAGTGTGAGGCGAGTCATGAGGGAAGGAGGAACTCTTTGTGGGTGAGTGTGGGGCAAGCCATGAGGGAAGGAGGAACTCTTTGTTGGTGAGTGTGGGGCGAGTCATTGGGGAAGGAGGAACTCTGTGGGTGAGTGTGGGGCGAGCCATTGGGGAAGAAGGAACTCTCTGTGGGTGAGTGTGGGGCGAGCCATGAGGGAAGGAGGAACTCTTTGTGGGTGAGTGTGGGGCGAGTCATTGGGGAAGGAGGAACTCTGTGGGTGAGTGTGGGGCGAGCCATGAGGGAAGGAGGAACTCTTTGTGGGTTAGTGTGGGGCGAGTCATTGGGGAAGAGGAATTCTGTGGGTGAGTGTGGGGCGAGCCATGAGGGAAGGAGGAACTCTTTGTGGGTGAGTGTGGGGCGAGCCATGAGGGAAGGAGGAACTCTTTGTGGGTGAGTGTGGGGCGATCCTTGGGGGAAGGAGGAACTCTTTTGGGGTTAGTGTGGGGTGAGCCATGGGGGAAGGAGGAACTCTGTGGGCGAGAGAGGGGCGAGTCATTGGGGAAGGAGGAACTCTTTGTGGGTGAGTGTGGGGCGAGTCATTGGGGAAGGAGGAACTCTTTGTTTGTGAGTGTGAGGCGAGCCATGAGGGAAGGATGAACTCTTTGTTGGTGAGTGTGGGGCGAGCCATGAGGGAAGGAGGAACTCTTTGTGGGTGAGTGTGGGGCGAGTCATTGGGGAAGAGGAATTCTGTGGGTGAGTGTGGGGCGAGCCATGAGGGAAGGAAGAACTCTTTGTGGGTGAGTGCGGGGCGAGCCATGAGGGAAGGAGGAACTCTGTGGGTGAGTGTGGGGCGAGCCATGAGGGAAGGAGGAACTCTTTGTGGGTGAGTGTGGGGCGAGTCATTGGGGAAGGAGGAACTCTGTGGGTGAGTGTGGGGCGAGCCATGAGGGAAGGAGGAACTCTTTGTGGGTGAGTGTGGGGCGAGCCATGAGGGAAGGAGGAACTCTTTGTGGGTTAGTGTGGGGCGAGTCATTGGGGAAGAGGAATTCTGTGGGTAAGTGTGGGGCGAGCCATGAGGGAAGGAGGAACTCTTTGTGGGTGAGTGTGGGGCGAGCCATGAGGGAAGGAGGAACTCTTTGTGGGTGAGTGTGGGGCGATCCTTGGGGGAAGGAGGAACTCTTTTGGGGTTAGTGTGGGGCGAGCCATGGGGGAAGGAGGAACTCTGTGGGCGAGAGAGGGGCGAGTCATTGGGGAAGGAGGAACTCCATGTGGTTGAGTGTGGGGCGAGTCATTGGGGAAGGAGGAACTCTTTGTGGGTGAGTGTGGGGCGAGTCATTGGGGAAGGAGGAACTCTTTGTTTGTGAGTGTGAGGCGAGCCATGAGGGAAGGATGAACTCTTTGTTGGTGAGTGTGGGGTGAGCCATGAGGGAAGGAGGAACTCTTTGTGGGTGAGTGTGGGGCGAGTCATTGGGGAAGAGGAATTCTGTGGGTGAGTGTGGGGCGAGCCATGAGGGAAGGAGGAACTCTTTGTGGGTGAGTGTGGGGCGAGCCATGAGGGAAGGAGGAACTTCTGGGTCATTGTGGGGTGAGCCATGATGGATGGAGGAACTCTTTGTGGGTGAGTGTGGGGCGAGTCATTGGGGAAGGAGGAACTCTGTGGGTGAGTGTGGGGCGAGCCATGAGGGAAGGAGGAACTCTTTGTGGGTGAGTGTGGGGCGAGAGTCATTGGGGAAGGAGGAACTCTTTGTTTGGGAGTGTGGGGCGGGTCATGAGGGAGGGAGGAACTCTTTGTTTGTGAATGTGGGGCGAGCCATGAGGGAAGACGAGGAACTCTTTGTTTGTGAGTGTGGGGCGAGCCATGAGCGAAGGAGGAACTCCATGTGGTTGAGTGTGGGGCGAGCCATGAGGGAAGGAGGAACTCTTTGTGGGTGAGTGTGGGGCGAGTCATTGGGGAAGGAGGAACTCTGTGGGTGAGTGTGGGGCGATCCTTGGGGGAAGGAGGAACTCTTTGTGGGTTAGTGTGGGGCGAGCCATGAGGGAAGGAGGAACTCTTTGTTTGGGAGTGTGGGGCGAGCCATGAGGGAAGGAGGAACTCTTTGTGGGTGAGTGTGGGGCGAGTCATTGGGGAAGGAGGAAATCTTTGTTTGGGAGTGTGGGGCGGGTCATGAGGGAGGGAGGAACTCTTTGTTTGTGAATGTGGGGCGAGCCATGAGGGAAGACGAGGAACTCTTTGTTTGTGAGTGTGGGGCGAGCCATGAGGGAAGGAGGAACTCTTTGTTTGTGAATGTGGGGCGAGCCATGAGGGAAGACGAGGAACTCTTTGTTTGTGAGTGTGGGGCGAGCCATGAGGGAAGGAGGAACTCCATGTGGTTGAGTGTGGGGCGAGCCATGAGGGAAGGAGGAACTCTTTGTGGGTGAGTTTGGGGCGAGTCATTGGGGTGGGGAAGGAGGAACTCTGTGGGTGAGTGTGGGGCGAGTCATTGGGGAAGGAGGAACTCTTTGTGGGTTAGTGTGGGGCGGGTCATGAGGGAAGGAGGAACTCTTTGTGGGTTAGTGTGGGGCGGGTCATGAGGGAAGGAGGAACTCTTTGTGGGTTAGTGTGGGGCGGGTCATGAGGGATGACGAGGAACTCATTGTTTGTGAGTGTGAGGCGAGCCATGAGGGAAGGAGGAACTCCATGTGGTTGAGAGTGGGGCGAGCCATGAGGGAAGGAGGAACTCTTTGTGCGTGAGTGTGGGGCGAGTCATTGCGGAAGGAGGAACTCTTTGTGGGTTAGTGTGGGGCGGGTCATGAGGGATGACGAGGAACTCATTGTTTGTGAGTGTGGGGCGAGTTATGAGGGATGACGAGGAACTCATTGTTTGTGAGTGTGAGGCGAGCCATGAGGGAAGGATGAACTCCATGTGGTTGAGAGTGGGGCGAGCCATGAGGGAAGGAGGAACTCTTTGTGGGTGAGTGTGGGGCGAGTCATTGCGGAAGGAGGAACTCTTTGTGGGTTAGTGTGGGGCGGGTCATGAGGGATGACGAGGAACTCATTGTTTGTGAGTGTGAGGCGAGCCATGAGGGAAGGAGGAACTCCATATGGTTGAGAGTGGGGCGAGCCATGAGGGAAGGAGGAACTCTTTGTGGGTGAGTGTGGGGCGAGTCATTGCGGAAGGAGGAACTCTGTGGGTGAGTGTGGGGCGAGTCATTGGGGTGGGGAAGGATGATCTCTGAGGGTGAGTGTGGGGCGATCCTTGGGGGAAGGAGGAACTCTTTGTGGGTTAGTGTGGGGCGAGTTATGAGGGATGACGAGGAACTCATTGTTTGTGAGTGTGAGGCGAGCCATGAGGGAAGGAGGAACTCCATGTGGTTGAGAGTGGGGCGAGCCATGAGAGAAGGAGGAACTCTTTGTGGGTGAGTGTGGGGCGAGTCATTGGGGAAGGAGGAACTCTGTGGATGAGTGTGGGGCGATCCTTGGGGGAAGGAGGAACTCTTTGTGGGTTAGTGTGGGGCGAGTTATGAGGGATGACGAGGAACTCATTGTGTGTGAGTGTGGGGCGAGCCATGAGGGAAGGAGGAACTCCATGTGGTTGAGAGTGGGGCGAGCCATGAGGGAAGGAGGAACTCTTTGTGGGTGAGTGTGGGGCGAGTCATTGCGGAAGGAGGAACTCTTTGTGGGTTAGTGTGGGGCGGGTCATGAGGGATGACGAGGAACTCATTGTTTGTGAGTGTGGGGCGAGTTATGAGGGATGACGAGGAACTCATTGTTTGTGAGTGTGAGGCGAGCCATGAGGGAAGGAGGAACTCCATGTGGTTGAGAGTGGGGCGAGCCATGAGGGAAGGAGGAACTCTTTGTGGGTGAGTGTGGGGCGAGTCATTGCGGAAGGAGGAACTCTTTGTGGGTTAGTGTGGGGCGGGTCATGCCTCATGAGGGATGACGAGGAACTCATTGTTTGTGAGTGTGAGGCGAGCCATGAGGGAAGGAGGAACTCCATGTGGTTGAGAGTGGGGCGAGCCATGAGGGAAGGAGGAACTCTTTGTGGGTGAGTGTAGGGCGAGTCATTGCGGAAGGAGGAACTCTGTGGGTGAGTGTGGGGCGAGCCATGGGGGAAGGAGGAACTCTTTGTGGGTGAGTGTGGGGCGAGTCATTGGGGAAGGAGGAACTCTGTGGGTGAGTGTGGGGCGAGCCTTGGGGGAAGGAGGAACTCTTTGTGGTTTAGTGTGGGGCGAGCCATGAGGGAAGGAGGAACTCAATGTGGTTGAGTGTGAGGCGAGCCATGAGGGAAGGAGGAACTCCATGTGGTTGAGTGTGGGGCGAGCCATGAGGGAAGGAGGAACTCCATGTGGTTGAGTGTGGGGCGAGCCATGAGGGAAGGAGGAACTCTTTGTGGGTGAGTGTGGGGCGAGTCATTGGGGAAGGAGGAACTCTGTGGGTGAGTGTGGGGCGAGCCATGGGGGAAGGAGGAACTCCATGTGGTTGAGTGTGGGGCGAGCCATGAGGGAAGGAGGAACTCTTTGTGGGTGAGTGTGGGGCGAGTCATTGGAGAAGGAGGAACTCTGTGGGTGAGTGTGGGGCGAGCCATGGGGGAAGGAGGAATTCTTTGTGGGTGAGTGTGGGGCGAGTCATTGGAGAAGGAGGAACTCTGTGGGTGAGTGTGGGGCGAGCCTTGAGGGAAGGAGGAACTCTTTGTGGGTGAGTGCGGGGCGAGTCATTGGGGAAGGAGGAACTCTGTGGGTGAGTGTGGGGCGAGCCATGAGGGAAGGAGGAACTCTTTGTGGGTGAGTGTGGGGCGAGCCATGGGGAAGGAGGCACTCTGTGGGTGAGTGTGGGGCGAGTCATTGGGGAAGGAGGAACTCTTTGTGGGTGAGTGCGGGGCGAGCCATGAGGGAAGGAAGAACTCTTTGTGGGTGAGTGTGGGGCAAGCCATGAGGGAAGGAGGAACTCTTTGTGGGTGAGTGTGGGGCGAGCCATGAGGGAAGGAGGAACTCTTTGTGGGTGAGTGTGGGGCAAGCCATGAGGGAAGGAGGAACTCTTTGTTGGTGAGTGTGGGGCGAGTCATTGGGGAAGGAGGAACTCTGTGGGTGAGTGTGGGGCGAGCCATGAGGGAAGGAAGAACTCTTTGTGGGTGAGTGCGGGGCGAGCCATGAGGGAAGGAGGAACTCCATGTGGTTGAGTGTGGGGCGAGCCATGAGGGAAGGAGGAACTCTTTGTGGCTGAGTGTGTGGCGAGTCATTGGGGAAGGAGGAACTCTTTGTGGCTGAGTGTGTGGCGAGTCATTGGGGAAGGAGGAACTCTTTGTGGGTGAGTGTGGGGCGAGCCATGAGGGAAGAAGGAACTCTTTGTTTGTGAGTGTGGGGCGAGCCATGAGGGAAGACGAGGAACTCATTGTGTGTGAGTGTGGGGCGAGCCATGAGGGAAGAAGGAACTCTTTATGGCTGAGTGTGAGGCGAGTCATGAGGGAAGGAGGAACTCTTTGTGGGTGAGTGTGGGGCAAGCCATGAGGGAAGGAGGAACTCTTTGTTGGTGAGTGTGGGGCGAGTCATTGGGGAAGGAGGAACTCTGTGGGTGAGTGTGGGGCGAGCCATTGGGGAAGAAGGAACTCTCTGTGGGTGAGTGTGGGGCGAGCCATGAGGGAAGGAGGAACTCTTTGTGGGTGAGTGTGGGGCGAGTCATTGGGGAAGGAGGAACTCTGTGGGTGAGTGTGGGGCAAGCCATGAGGGAAGGAGGAACTCTTTGTTGGTGAGTGTGGGGCGAGTCATTGGGGAAGGAGGAACTCTGTGGGTGAGTGTGGGGCGAGCCATGAGGGAAGGAAGAACTCTTTGTGGGTGAGTGCGGGGCGAGCCATGAGGGAAGGAGGAACTCCATGTGGTTGAGTGTGGGGCGAGCCATGAGGGAAGGAGGAACTCTTTGTGGCTGAGTGTGTGGCGAGTCATTGGGGAAGGAGGAACTCTTTGTGGGTGAGTGTGGGGCGAGCCATGAGGGAAGGAGGAACTCTTTGTGGGTGAGTGTGGGGCGAGTCATTGGGGAAGGAGGAACTCTGTGGGTGAGTGTGGGCGAGCCATGAGGGAAGGAGGAACTCTGTGGGTGAGTGTGGGGCGAGCCATGATGGAAGGAGGAACTCTTTGTGGCTGAGTGTGTGGCGAGTCATTGGGGAAGGAGGAACTCTGTGGGTGAGTGTGGGGCGAGCCATGAGGGAAGGAGGAACTCTTTGTGGGTGAGTGTGGGGCGAGTCATTGGGGAAGGAGGAACTCTGTGGGTGAGTGTGGGGCGAGCCATGAGGGAAGGAGGAACTCTTTGTGGGTGAGTGTGGGGCGAGTCATTGGGGAAGGAGGAACTCTGTGGGTGAGTGTGGGGCGAGTCATTGGGGAAGGAGGAACTCTGTGGGTGAGTGTGGGGCGAGTCATTGGGGAAGGAGGAACTCCATGTGGTTGAGAGTGGGGCGAGCCATGAGGGAAGGAGGAACTCTTTGTGGCTGAGTGTGTGGCGAGTCATTGGGGAAGGAGGAACTCTGTGGGTGAGTGTGGGGCGAGCCATGAGGGAAGGAGGAACTCTTTGTGGGTGAGTGTGGGGCGAGTCATTGGGGAAGGAGGAACTCTGTGGGTGAGTGTGGGCGAGCCATGAGGGAAGGAGGAACTCTGTGGGTGAGTGTGGGGCGAGCCATGATGGAAGGAGGAACTCTGTGGATGAGTGTGGGCGAGCCATGAGGGAAGGAGGAACTCTGTGGGTGAGTGTGGGGCGAGCCATGAGGGAAGGAGGAACTCTTTGTGGGTGAGTGTGGGGCGAGTCATTGGGGAAGGAGGAACTCTGTGGATGAGTGTGGGGCGAGCCATGAGGGATGGAGGAACTATTTGTGGGTGAGTGTGGGGCGAGCCATGAGGGAAGACGAGGAACTCTGTGGATGAGTGTGGGGCGAGAGTCATTGGGGAAGGAGGAACTCTTTGTGGGTGAGAGTTGGGCGAGCCATTAGTGTCGGTGATCGGTCGGTGTAGGTCGGTGGGGGTCAAACCGGTGTTTTTTTGAAATTTTTTTCTAACTGTTGCTAAACCAATCGTTGCTGACATCCCAGGTTGTTCTATTAAACAATATGGTTGGCTCTGGGGAGGTGGATGAACACCTTGAAGAAGAGACCAAAGAAGAATGCGAGAAATACGGTGAAGTTGTTAAGGTAATCATACAGCTGTTTCTATTAATTTTTAAGGCAATCGATTTGTGTTCCAAGCGACAACAGTGTCTTAGAGCACCAATAGTAAATGACTCTCCATATAAAATAATTAAACCGCATTCTTATTATCGACCTTAACATTTTGACAAAGCACGGTAACTAACATTATGACTCAAACCATTACCTTTACCTTATTGTAGTTTGTGTTCTGTGTGGTATATTTGTAATTTGTACAGTTAGGGTCTAAATCCTCAAAATACGGCCAGAAAGTCAAGGTTGGATGACAAGTTTTGGTAAATCTATTGCGCTGATTCAGAATAAGTCGGATGTGAAGCTCAATTGTGGATTTTTGGGTCCCTTTTCAATATGGCAACCGAAGGTCCTTTCCAAAACTCCACATTCTATTAACCCTAACGGCCTAACAGAATTCTAACCTTTACCTATTCCAGTGACCATTAACTGATATTCCAGGGACCATAAATTGATATTCTATAGTGACCATTAACTGATATTCCATAACGACCATTAACTGATATTCCATAACGACCATTAACTGATATTCTATAGGGACCATTAACTGATATTCCATAGGGACCATTAACTGATATTCCATAGGGACCATTAACTGATATTCCATAGGGACCATTAACTGATATTCCATAGGGACCAATAACTGATATTCCATAAGGACCATTAACTGATATTCCATAGGGTCCATTAACTGATATTCCATAGGGACCATTAACTGATATTCCATAGGGACCAATAACTGATATTCCATAAGGACCATTAACTGATATTCCATAGGGTCCATTAACTGATATTCCATAGGGACCATTAACTGATATTCCATAAGGACCATTAACTGATATTCTATAGGGACCATTAACTGTTATTCCATAGGGACCATTAACTGATATTCCATAGGGTCCATTAACTGATATTCCATAGGGACCATTAACTGATATTCCAGGGACCATAAATTGATATTCTATAGTGAAGTGACCATTAACTGATATTCCATAACGACCATTAACTGATATTCCATAACGACCATTAACTGATATTCTATAGGGACCATTAACTGATATTCCATAGGGACCATTAACTGATATTCTATAGGGACCATTAACTGATATTCCATAGGGTCCATTAACTGATATTCCATAGGGACCATTAACTGATATTCCAGGGACCATAAATTGATATTCTATAGTGACCATTAACTGATATTCCATAACGACCATTAACTGATATTCCATAACGACCATTAACTGATATTCCATAGGGACCATTAACTGATATTCCATAGGGACCAATAACTGATATCCATAAGGACCATTAACTGATATTCCATAGGGTCCATTAACTGATATTCCATAGGGACCATTAACTGATATTCCATAAGGACCATTAACTGATATTCTATAGGGACCATTAACTGATATTCCATAGGGTCCATTAACTGATATTCCATAGGGACCATTAACTGATATTCCAGGGACCCTAAATTGATATTCTATAGTGACCATTAACTGATATTCCATAACGACCATTAACTGATATTCCATAACGACCATTAACTGATATT
>JAUCBJ010006269.1:0-44620 GCA_032718475.1 Nemertoderma westbladi | reverse complement strand
TTAACCCTATTGCTATAAACCCAGGGCGATGTAGGTGATTGATGCAGACTTGCATTAAAGTCTCCCAGGAATGTTAGAATGCATGCTGATCCACTCCATCAGTAGCTGCTTGTAGATTCTGGTAGAAATTTCCCACCTCCTCTACAGGGGCAACACTAGTTGGAGAGTAGCACACAATCAGAACCACCTTAGGAAACTTCTTAGCCAGTCTTCCAGAACATGAGAAGTGGCAACGGATGATGCGGTTAGAGATTTGGTCTATTTTGTCCAATTAAATTAAATTAAATAAATTAAATTGCCACTATCATCTGCTGAAGCGAGAGCGAGTCGCCAACCGCCACCCATGTCATTAATCAGAACCTCATCAGTCTGTCCAGTCTGCATTCGGTGCTCTTGAACACCCACTGCACTAAGAGAAAGCTTATCTGCTAAGGCAGTCAGCTCACCTTGTCGCATTGGGGACCCGAGTGTTAGGGTGTTTACTGAGGCTAGTCTAGTGACTTGCCTCAGATTCACCAATGGCTTCGTTGGTCGGGGTGGAACATGAGAGCAGCCTCCAGCTCCAGAATCCCTCTCCCCCTCACAATCTGGCCTCCCTGGTGACCCAGGGTTTGGGCCAGAAAGGTCATCAGGAAAGGGACTCAAAGAATTGTTTGCCGCTCTCTCTCCAGTAGGGGGTGAGACAGGCAGCCGGTCAGGAGATAACTGACGCCTGTGATGCCGATTGATTTGGCCGATTAATAATATTTAAATTATTTGAATCACTGCGCAGTTTCTTACGAAAGAATATTTTATTTTGTTTTTTGATTTTCTTGAATTAAATTACTTATTAATAATGCTTAAACTTAAATTAATTATTTAAGTCCCACCAGAATATATATGTTTAATAATGTTTAAAGTGTAAAGTAATGTTTAAAGGAAAATGTTAGCAAAATAATTTAAAATTGGATTTAAAATAATAGAAATTTACTTGTTATACCGTGTACCGGCCTAGTGTACTTTAGTATTTAGAATAATTTGTATTTTGTTTTGCCGTGGGCTGAGAGTAAAAACCGTCTATATCCAGTTTCAGCCATTCTGAGATATATGCCTATTAAGTGAGCGCTACTCCAATTTTAAAACCGTCTAGATCCAGATGGATATAGACGATTTAAAAAATAATTTTTAAACCGTCTATATCCATCCGGTTATCTACAAAGCATTCAGTCTGCCAGTCTGTCAGCAACTGAAAGACATAAATAGGCCTACAATACATGCAGATTTTTCCTCTACCGGTACAGTAGGCCTATTCATTCTTACATATTTAGATACCACTAGTAAACTGAATACTTTTTAAGTTTATCTGTATTCCATGGACATTATTTAGAATGACTTTTGATTAAACTGTTAAACTAATGAGAGGCACATCTGGTACCGGTACCGATTGTAGTTGCAGTTGAGTCTAAAAGCGGAAACTGAAAGTTTATTTTCGTTTAGTATACCGGTACCTGGCAGCCTAATGGATTCCAATTTTTAAAACCGTATATTATATCCATTACTGGATTTCGTGTTTGGATATAGACGGTTTTTAAATTCAGTGCTATGTTCGAAGATTTTTGCATTTTGTTGGTGGCAAATATAATACCTTCTAAAAACCCAATGTACTATTTTAGTCTGTCCAGTAGATACGTGAAACATTCAGCTATCCATTCATAACTTAATCTCAATTTTTTTAGGATTTGGATATAGACGGTTTTTACTCTCAACATATTCCATTGAAAATGATATAAGTAATATATCGAAACGTCTGGTTCAATTTAATACGATGATTTTGCCTGTTGCACTTGCGCTACTATTCTTACTCAGAATTCGCTTTCCGCCTGGAACTTCCTTGATATCTAATAGTACTGTAATTTATTACTGTATTACAATTATTTATTTACCAATATATTTTCAAAATTATATCACAATCAAAGTCACACATTATTTATCAATATGTCACTAGTCACTATCCAACGCGTGCACGCTGCCAATCGTACCTAGATATAGAATTGATGTCTTCTCGATGGTGGAATTTTAGGAAAAAATCGCTAAAAAAATCGAAAAAAAAAGTTCGCTTGGTAGCACGAACTTAGTTCCAATTGAAACGAATTTAGTTCCAAAATATATTTTACAAAAGCGAACTTAGTTCCAATCGAGGCGAACTTAGTTCCAATCCCAGAATATCAAAACGAACTTAGTTCCAATGGATTCGAATTTAGTTCCAATGGATGCGAATTTAGTTCCAATGGATGCGAATTTAGTTCCAATGCAAGCGAATTTAGTTCCAATGGAAGCGAATTTAGTTCCAATGCATGCGAATTTAGTTCCAATGGATGTGAATTTAGTTCCAATGCATGCGAATTTAGTTCCAATGGATGCGAATTTAGTTCCAATGCATGCGAATTTAGTTCCAATGGATGCGAATTTAGTTCCAATGTATGCGAATTTAGTTCCAATGGAAGCGAATTTAGTTCCAATGGAAGCGAATTTAGTTCCAATGGGTACGAACTTAGTTCCAATGGATGCGAATTTAGTTCCAATGGAAGCGAATTTTAGTTACAATGGAAGCGAATTTAGTTCCAATGGGTACGAACTTAGTTCCAATGTTTCAATCGTAGGGATAGCCACGTAGTAGGCGAAGCCTATTGCGTATTGCCACTATTTGGGGTGGGTCAGGGTCAACAATAATTGTAAATATATATTAATCACGAGTATACTGATACAGACTGACTGAGTCTGTAATATTATAATATACTCACGTCATGCACATTGTGCCATTTCCACACCAAATACAATATTTACCAGTTGTTTCGGTTTAGGTGGATGGGCGTTGTTTGGGTTAGGAGGTTGGGCGAAGTTTAGGTTAAGAGCTTGGGCGTTGTTTTTTACAATGAATATCATTTTAAATGATTAAATATAAATGAATTTAATTGAATTGTTTGGGTTAAGAGGTTGGGCGTTGTTTGGGATAAGATTGTTTTGGTTAGGAGGTTGGGCGTTTTGGGTTAGTTATTTACAATTATTATTTAACCATCCACCTAATAGTGGCATTAAACAGATTCTTCGCCAAACTACGTGGCTCGCCCCACACCTGAAACATTGGAACTAAGTTCGCATCCATTGGAACTAAATTCGCATCCATTGGAACTAAATTCGCTTGCATTGGAACTAAATTCGTTTTCGTTTTTCTCTAGTTATTGGAACTAAGTTCGCCTAAATTGGAACTAAATTCGCCAAAATTAGAACTAAATTCGTTTCCATTGGAACTAAATTCGCATGAGGCGTAAATTGGAACTAATGGTTCCTTATGTGGTTATTTAGGTGGTTATTTTTTTCCTATTAGATTCCTATTAGGATCCTATTAGGATCCAATAGGACGTTATTTGAAAGCGTTACTGTACGACTGACACTGTACAGGATCACACGTGGTGTAATGACATACTGGGAAATAATGTGGGAATGTGATACAAAGTTGGAAAATATATTGGTAAATCAATTAGACATAATAATTACTTCAAAAAAGGCTTTACCTAGCGTTACGTTACGACCGCAAAACTCAGGAATGATTTAAGATAAATTGTAGACCCTACTACAGTAATAATTTACTATTTATTACCATGGAAATGAGACGTTGCTTTATTTTAAATCCACTTTTGGCTAACAGTTTCCTTTAAAATTTACTTTCTACACTTTAAAATTATTTTAACCTTAAACATTTTTTAAATACTTTAAACATTATTTTTTAAACATTCTATGGGACACTGTATGTATGTATATCCCGGCGGGACTTTAAGTAATTTAATTCTACAAAAAGAAAGTAACAAAATAAAATATACTACAGTATAGTAAGAAGAATCGGCGCAGTGATTTAAATAATTAAAATATTATTAACAATAAAATAATCATACGATTATGAGCAATTAATACACTCATAGATTCCCCGTACTTAGTTCCAATTTACGCCTCATGCGAATTTAGTTCCAATCGAAACGAATTTAGTTCCAATTTTGGCGAATTTAGTTCCAATTTAGGCGAACTTTTAATTATTTAATCTTGTATAGAGCTCCTGTAGTTCCTACGGAACAGGAAATGGTCTATCTGGGACTTGTGACCACTGGGTTCACTATGAGTCCATAGCTTTCCAGTTCGCTTCTTGAACTGGGTTCCAGCCGAAAACAATCCATTTCCAGAGATAAAATCCTGAAGATGGACGGAATTTCGGTTAACACTATTGCTATAGACCCAGGGCGATGTAGGTGATTGATGCAGACTTGCAAGCCTTCTTGTCTAATTAACTATAACGCATCACGTTTTAGGCAATATGATGTGTAATGCTTATTGTACGGCTAAATAGGGCCTAATAATTTCTTAATAAAGTACTAAATGTACTTTATCTACAGTTCAGTAATACTATTTATATGATAATTATATTATTTTTATATATGTTATACAGCTATAAAGGAGACTATCCGACCACCTCTTGGGCAGTGTATAAAGGCGACTAGTCGACCCAGTGAACTGAGGGTAAGTCGCAAGTGGTCGGCAGTTCGGCGTACATATATCATCATAGGCCAACAATAGACTATATGGATGGTCGCTAAAAGTCTCAAAAGCTTTATATAGAAACTATAGGTGGAACCGACTTTGCCGACCAATTCGACTCTTCAGACCACCTCTTGGGTCGTGCATAACGGCGACTATTCGACCTAATGAACTGAGGGTAAGTCGCAAGTGGTCGGCTGGTCGGTTTAGATATATCATATACATGCACAGGGGTGGTCGGAAGAGTCGAATTGGTCGGCAAAGTCGGCTTCACCTGTAGTCTCTATATAAAGTTTTGCGACTTTTAGCGACCCTCCATATAGTCTATTGTAGACCTATGATGATAAGCCGACCAGCCGACCACTTGCGACTTTCTCTCAGTTCACTGGGTCGAGTAGGGAATATGCGCACCTGTCACCGGTAAACCCTACTTAATGAAGTAAATCTGCCATACTCAGATACTGCAATAGGCTGAGTGCTTACATACCGGTCAGGGAATCTGCCGAGTTTGTAATTGTAAACAGCATTATATCAATGTACTCCTTTATGAATTTAATTAATTGTATTGTATCAAAAGACGCGCAAGACTCTCCGCTTTCAATTGATATAAGCCACGTGTCAAATGATTGAGATTTAAATGTGTATTTGAATCGATCGAAAATCTCTCTCCATAGAAACCAAGATAAAAAATTATCAGAGCACTGCGTAATGACGTCAAATATGTAGCATCCAATCACAGCCGATTTTAAAAATTGGCTTCCCACGCTTAGTTAAATTAAACCCGCCATTTCGACCGTTTCCTCGTGTTTTTACAAACAACACACCCCGCTACTCGATTCAGGACTCCTTTTTTACCCCGTATTCAGTTATTCAATTGTTTCTAGCCCAACCATTTTTCGCGCACCAACCCTATTGTAACTAAAGCCTTTCCCAATTAGAACTATTGACGCTTTGATTAGAACTATTGACGCTTTGATTAGAACTATTGACGCTTTGATTAGAACTATTGACGCTTTGATTAGAACTATTGACGCTTTGATTAGAACTATTGACGCTTTGATTAGAACTATAAGAACTCCATACCCTCCAAAACAACGTTTAAAGTTTCACATTAACAGCGGCAACTGGAAAGGTGAATATATTTTCCAACAAAAAAACAATGATTTATCAATAGGCCTGCCTGAAAACATCAACCATAGAACGAGTTGAATTGAACTTTGACTTCTATCCACTCAAACAGATGTACATGTGTGTACAAACAGATGTTTTGGTTAATTTACCACAAAGAAAATTCAAATTTATTTTTAAAATTAATTTTTTTATAACCTCCACCCTCCCTCATCCTACGACACTCCCCTCCCTTATCTTGCTACTATAATGCTACCCATTACTCTCTCCTCACAGCCTCTCCATCTCAATTTCTATTGGCTGAAATTGAAATTGCCCAGAAACTGGTGGTTTTATATGACAATAATAATTAATTGTGGTTGTGTTATGTGTATGTAGGCCTAATGTTGTAGTGGGAGGTTTACATGAGTCGATCAACAGCTTTTGTATTTATCATTCTTATAATATATAGGCAGATATATATATGTTTAAAACGACATTTCTTTGCACCACTTTATAAAAACTATTAATTAACAATAATGGCGAGTAAATTTAAGTTTGCAATCGACAGAGGAGGAACATTTACAGATGTTTTTGCTATTTGTCCTTCAGGGAAGGTAAACAATAAGAATTATTTATGAATTTACCGTGACGTGTGGACCATTTTGTTATGTTACATTGCCTGTGCCATCAATTAATAAAGTTTAATTTATACGTTTTGTTCAAAATTTTTAACAATACTTAACTTCTTAGTGTTATTTATATATGCAGTGCGTACCATTTGATCCAATTTATCAATATTATATAGGCCTACCCTATTTGTAATTTTTTTATGTCCCTTTGGCAAATGACGAGTAACTCCTATTTTAGAGCGCATTTAATTACATCTTACATAATTTATTTTAATTGATTTTTTTTATAATACATATAGTGCAAACATATTTTTTTTTATTTTACTAATAATAAAACATGCCTCTTTTTCGCTTGCTAACCTCGCTGGTACATAATGAAAAATTATACTTTTTTTATGAAACTAATAAATAATTAATATATGTGTTTATTTCTATTTCTATATCTAATTAATGCTTCCCGAGTAGTGCTTTCTTAGATTTATATATTATTTATGTATTGTTGTAGGCTATTTACGGTAAAATATGAAGGTCCATCAAGATAAGGGGGGGGGGGGGGGGGGGGGGGGGGGGATTCGACGCAATCAAAAATTATCCCACCCCAGTTGAAAATCGACGCAAATAACAGCTGATTGATTGTGAGAAAAAACTAAACTGTAACATTTGCTATTGACTTTATAGTTTATTGTTTTAGTTAGCGCCCCCATCCCCCTCGTATCGGTCCATATGCGGTGTTACTGTTTGTACCTCCGGGTACTGTAACACTGACAAGTCGAGGTCAGTCCTGGTAATCCATTGGATGAAACAACCTCCAATTCATTGTGGTAGATTTTTGAGTCTGTGTGTTTGTGCAGTTCACTGTAAGTTCCGTGTTCGTTGTGCATGCAGTAGTGCAGTGCATACCTGCAGACCGCCACTCTTCACGCGTCACTTTGGCACCCAGAGACCCCGTAACTGTGAGGGCCCGTTATATTTGATGGAAAATAACATTACCTTACACTATAACTTTAAACTGAATAACGAAAGTTTATGCAAAACTGCTGGATAAATATATAGTTCCCACCTTGGTGTAGTGGTTGCATTGAATTCACATCTCCCGTAGGTCGTGGGTTCGATCCTCGCATTGGCCAGGGCAGTTTTTGTTTCGGTATCTCTGCCATGCATCCTTAAGTGGTAGCTAAATGAGTACTGAAGTGTCCTCTGGGGAGTATAGTTTTGGGGGGACCGCACTGGAAATAAGTCGTCAGACTTTGTGCGTAATCCCTGTCCTAACGGCCGAAGAAATTTTTTTTTTTAAATATCTGAGAAATGGAAGGGAGGTGGAGGGTGGAGGGGGGGGGGGGGGGGGGGGGGGGGTGATTGTTGTTGTGATTGTACCTTAAGAGGGTGGGGAGAGACACTCCTTAAAAATTATCTAACGTAGTGCCTGATGTATCGTATTCCTTTTAAGGAAGTTTATATTTATATTATTCGTAAAGGTGCGTTCTTACAAACTGCTCTCAGTCGATGATTCTTATGAAGACGCTCCTAAAGAAGCAATACGAAGGATAATATCAGAAGAGACTGGCGTTAATATAGATAAAGATGAGCCAATAGGAACGAGCCAGGTAACATTTGCCTCATCTCCCGTTCTTATTGAACTTCACTGAAGTTCAGTTCGATAACGTTCCACTCCTTTTCTTTCTGATTGTTCCATTTCGTTCCGTTTGGTACCACCCACATCGTTCCGTTACCATAGTTACCAATCAGTTGTGTTCCGTTTCAACAATTCCTTTTGTTTTCTACCTGTTGCACTTTTTATTCTTAGCTTTTGTAGTTTGGCGTTTTTAATTAACTGGCCTAAACTTCTAAGTGGCCATGTACAATTAGTATTCATTGCTTCTACCTGTAATTAATCACGTTTGATGGCACCTCATTTGCTGAGGTGTCCCTGATACATAAAATATATTACAGACTCAATGAATAAATTACATAGCCAGGTCGGTCACCTTAATGCAATTTAGGGGTACACCATTTTCGGACAAATCTTCGATTTATCACTCTCATCGTTTCAAATTTGTTTGGTTTTGGCTAAAATTTGGAATATTGGTACCTAAGATGCTATTCTACATGACAGGTCAGAGTCTACAAACCAGACAGGTCAAAAATGTTCGCTATTTAATATTAGTTAACAATAAAAAAAACTTGGTTGCGCTTAAAACCCTAAGGCTTTTACAGTTTTTAATCTAATCTTTTTTATATGATAGATCAAAGATGGGGCAACATAACTATCAGGTGAAATGTTGTGAAAATAATTATGCACCGCTAGGAGGCGCTGCAAATTTATGCAAATTTTATAGGTTTGTTAAAAATAGTATAAAATTTTATTAACAACAAATTTCATAAAATTGTCTAAGACTTTTATGCAGGGCTGCTATGTAGACACCCACAGAAATTTTCAGACTATTTGCTAAAAAATTGTAGAAGTAGTAGGATTTTGAAGTTGACAATTTCATAAAAAAAATATTTGGTGATAATCGACCTTTCATTATACATAGTAATAGTAATTTCAATAGGATTCCCTAAAGGGAAATTGTTATAACTTGAAAACTAAAAGAGCTATTAAATAGCGGTTTTCAGATTTGGAAACACCATTTAGTGGTGCATTATGATAGAACATAAAAATAATTTCGATATATTTTGGACCAAAATGGTGTACCCCCCCCCCCCCCCCCCCCCCCTTAACAAAGTTTTAGAGTGTAATTTTATCCAAAATAATGAAAATTAGTGTCGTTTAATGAGTTAATGACAATTTATTTAACAGATAGAATGGATTCGTATGGGTACAACCGTAGCAACCAATGCTTTACTCGAACGTAAGGGGGCGTCAATAGCTCTAGTAATAAATAAAGGTTTTCGGGACCTCCTTTATATTGGAAATCAAACCAGGTTAGTGTTTCTCTGTTCAGGTAATTATTATTATTTTTTAGGTATTTTTTGTAGGACTGTGTTCACAGGTATTTTATTTATTTTTGTGACGGGATCCGAGAACCCCGATTTATCCGGTTGGTTATCTTATCTACGCGTCCCCGCCGTTTGTGTGTGAAAAGAGTTCTGGGTTGTTGATCGGTATGTATAAATATGGGATATAATATAATTGAATAAAGTATAAATAAATTTTTTCCACTTCTGAACAAACCCATAATATTACACCAATAAAGTATAAACACAGTTGATTGAATGTTGAGTAAGTGTACCGGTAAATAGCTGAAAGATGATGGCGGCAGTGGACGGTAATAAGAGTTCCCGTTCTGCCCTAACTAAACTGACTAACTAAGTGAATAAATGAGGAACAGTAACTGGTAATATATTGCACTGGTTGGCCGTATTACATTACTCAGTGGATGCCTGCCCTCCATTGGCTAATAAACCAATTCTCGCCCTCCTATCTCTCTGGGAGTGCTTCCCCCCACTACTGTCACTCTCTCCCTCCCGGGGGTGTAACCTCTGACCCCCGCTGTGTGTGTGTTCCTTTGGGGCCTGTTGTCCCCGTTTATTGGGGTGATACGAGGTTGATTGGCAATCAACCTCGTACTCCCAATATTGCTCAAAGGCCCTGCTTGGCCAACTTTATGGGGTGGTTGGCGGAATTGAATTCGCTAACACTCCCCCCCCCCCCATGCTATCTTCCTGGTGAGAAGATAGCATCCACCTCTAGTGCGCTACAATTCCCGATCTACTATCGGGTGTGGGGTGGAATTATTTTCTTCGGAGCCGGCTTTCCAGGCTGCTCCCTATGGGTATGATATCGCTACCCCGTCTTTCTGGCGTCCCGTGTCGGGCCGATCGTGACTTTCTCTCACACGATTTTTGTTTCCCCAACACTCTCGCCACTCTAACTCCACTCTACTCTCACTCTCCTCTACTTCTCTTCACTTCCGCTCTAACTCTCGGACCTCCTAGTCCCTCACTCTGGCCTCTTACTCCTCCTCCCCCCCCCCCCCCCACACTTGAATTGTACCCGCACTCTTTTCGCGCTATCACTCGACCCCTATCTCACCCACTCACTCCTGACGAGTCTCACCCCCCTCCTGTGCCGTCGCACTCAAGAAGTGTGATGTCGTCCAATGTCTCGTTTGTGATTCACAGTACCATAGTCAATTGGTCCCAGTCCCAGTAGCTAATTGGAAAAAGGTTATATGGCTATAGTACTTACTTTGATTATATTTACTTACTAGACTAGTGATTGTTACGTACGTACATACTAATTGCACTTTTCAATTATTTAAATTATTTGAATTTGTACTTAGGAGTTCGCACGTCTCACGTGGTGCCTTCCAGGCATGCCACATCGAAGTCTTAGATCGTTCCACCTGACTTTGGGAACCATCTCAAGTCCTTCCCTCTGTCGTCCTCTTCTCTTGGTCGTTTCCTGGCCGCTGCCGCTCCCTTGGTCTTATCTCCCTTCAGGCTCCTGACCCTCGCTGTCACCTCTCTACTAATCCCGGTCGTCGACTCCTTGGGCGCTGGTGTTATTAGCTCCCGATATCGCTTCGCGGGTGGCCCCTCCGAGTGGCCCTGTTGTCTCCCCCTGGTGGCGTCCCATAGGATCACTTTCATCGCTCGCGGCACATACTCCGCCAAGAAATCTCTGAACTATCCTCTGTTCTGTGGCGTCCACCTGTCCAAATACCTCTGCGTATTTATCACCCCGGCATACGACGCCGCCGTCGCTACCTCCTGGTAGGTAAACGGAAGTCTCCGTTTGATAATCTCCAAATGGGCCTCCTGGTTGATATTAAAGAAGGCCCACCGGAACTCCTGGGCCTTCATACGTTGCCGAGTCATGGCCCCGACATCGGCCCACTCCTCGAAGATCCTAAACTTCTCTTCGTCGTCCATCCAGTCGCACTGGTGTCTGTAGTGCCCCCGGAAGTTGCACTTCGAACACTGGTTGTGCAACCGTGGACACGCCCCCATCCTGTGGCTCGACTCGCGGCAGTAGAGACAACTAGTCCCTTTCTGGAACCGGTACAAACAGCTCCTTTCCTGGTGGGTTTGCCTCCCACAGTAATCGCAGCCGAGCACCAATGTCTCCCACCCCACGTCGTCTATCGTCCCAAGCGATCTCCGCAGTCTGTAGAGTCGCTGGTAAGCGAACTTTTGGACGTTAGCGTCCCTGTCCACGTCTATCTCCTCGCCCCTCCCGGGCATAGTCTCCCCGAATACTACCCGTGGTGCCGTTCCCGGTTGCTCGCCCAACCTGATGGTGCTCCCCGCGAAATCCATCGCCGGCTCCTCATGCACCCAGGCCCGCTTGCCGGGTCTATCCCAGAAGGCTCTCGCCCCACTGGCCGTCACCACCCTCCCGCCAACCCAGTCCGTGTCCGAGTGGCCGATCCTCCCAATGGGCGGCATCTCTCCGAACTCGTCGTCATCCTCGTCCTCCACTGGGATTGGCTCCAACCCTGGTATCCTGGTGGACCCACTGCGTCCCTTCCCACCTTGGCTCTCGCCCGTGACTTTCCATCCTTCCAGCTCCCCTAGCCTCCTTAGCGGGTGATCGCCCTCGGCGCCCGCTGGTATGGGCGTCGTCTGCAATCCCGATGTCGACTGTTTCGGTGATCCCACCGTCCACCCTAATTCTCGCCCTAGAGACTCCCCCGAACTCCCTGATGACGTCCAACGAAGTTCGTCTAAGGCCGCCTGTTCCTCGAAGCTGTAGCTCTGCGCTCTAGCTTCTTCCTCCCTTTCCTCTGCCTCTCTCCTTTCCTGCCTAGCGATTTCTTCCAATCGCTTCGCTTCTCGTCTATCCGCCTCTAGCTGCTCCCATCTCTGATACGGCGTATCCACCTCCCCGTCTACCAGATGTCGGCAGTTATAGTACACCAACTCGCCCTTCAGCCCCGGGTGGTCTACCAGACCCTCGAAGCCGTCTTGAAGGCTCTTCTGTAGTTCAGGGGTGATCCCGATAATAGGAATGCCGTTGGTTCCCTCTCGATAACCACGGTCATGAATAGGTTAAGCAAACCCATCATTATCCAGTCCTCCTGCAGGATATATCGCTTCTGATATACCTTTATCGCTCCTCTCCGGAATTGATACACCTCTTGTCTCCCTGGCCTCGCTCCCCACTTCAGCGAGTTCGCCAACTCCGCTCCGTACTCCTCTCTGAACTTACTCCAGTCCATTGGTTTGTGACACACGAGCCCCATTAGCTGGCCCATCACCACCGCTCCACAATGGCCTGTGTTCTCCACTAGTCCCTACCCGTCTGGTGCTGTCATAGCCATGTAGACCGTCTGCATGTCCAGGAGGTTGGGGGTGTCCGGACCGATGATTCTCTCCGCATCGTCGCGGATCGCCGATCCCACCTTCGTCGTTGACTTCTCTCTCACTAGGGTTTGCACCGCCTTTGGCAACCGGTTCAACTTCGGCCCATTCTTCTTTCCATACGTCCCTAGATCGAATAGGAATATATCCCCATTTGGCGTGGCCAAATGTAGGAGTATGGTTCTGGCCGACCCCGCCGATCCTCTCCTCGAACCTTCCTCGTCTTCCACGGTCCCCTCATCGTCTAGGACCATGTATCCTCCCCTGCTCACGGACTCTACGAACCTCTTTCCTGGTTCCTTCGCGTACTTCGGAATCCCAAACTTCGCCTCGTCTCCCTTCACCACGTAGTGGAAATGCTCGAAGATCGCGTTGTCCAGCGACGGCATCCCGTAGGTCCCGACCAGCCGCTGTTCGTGCACCTCCCTGAAATGGTCCTGTAGCGCTCGCGCTTTGTGACCTCTCTCTAACCGCTCGTAGTATCCCCTCGTCTTTTCTTCCGGATGCCTCTCGGTGAAATCCACCAGTATCTCCTTTCCTCCTAACTCCGCCTTTCTCTTTCTGACCAGTTTCTCCGCCATTTCGAACTCTCTCACCCACTCACCTGTAAGGTGGTGCCTTGCCAAGGCGCTTTACAGATGAGTGATAACGTTAGGATGGTTTATTCAGTTCGATAATGGCCTACTTCTCCCAGAAACCTAAGTTATAGCCTAATTTTCCTAACTAATTTTCTAAAACTACCGAATTGTACTAAATTTTGCAATTTTGTCCGTTACTTTAATTATGTTCCAGAATATTTTCCCTACTGTTACCATAATTTGTCTAATTTCTACCTTTTATACTATTTTTAATTTAATTCAATCCTACTACTGTGCTATTACTTATTCCGCCAATGGATTATTCTATTCTATAATCCACATTCTGGCCTACTCTGTGGGCTTGTGCAGTATAACAGTATGGGTCGCGTGGCCTACACGATTTATCCAGCTGTACTCACATGCCCCCCTCTCGCTACTCACTACTAACTAATATTTATATTATACATACCCTTCTACCACTAACTCTTACTAACCGGTACCACGTACCCTCTTACTAACTTCTAACTCCACCAACTCTTACTAACCGGTACCACGTACCCTCTTACTAACCTCTAACTAACTTCTACTAACCGGTACTACGTACCCTCTTACTAACCTCTAACTAACTCCTACTAACGGTACCACGTACCCTCTTACTAACCTCTAACTAACTCCTACTAACCGGTACTACATACCCTCTTACTAACCTCTAACTCTCTCATACTAACCGGTACTATGTACCCTCTTACTAACCTCTAACTATCTAACTAACGGTACTACGTACCCTCTTACTACTAACTAACTATCTAACTAGCGGTACTACGTACCCTCTTACTACTAACTAACTATCTAACTAACGGTACTACGTACACTCTTACTACTAACTAACTATCTAACTAGCGGTACTATGTACCCTCTTACTACTAACTAACTAGCGGTACTACGTACCCTCTTACTACTAACTAACTAGCGGTACTACGTACCCTCTTACTGCTAACTAACTAACGGTACTACGTACCCTCTTACTACTTCTATCTGCCTACTTACTGCGTACCTATTATGTGCTATTACTTTCTCTTTCTTTTTATATTATTATTTTTTATTTGTGTGGGAAGTGCGTCTCGCCCTCAATCCCACCCCCCTCAGTCCAAAACTTGGATGACTAAACACTATGGTGCTCCCTCCAGAAGGCAGCACTTACCTACAGCCCTCCTGTAGGTCTTTCTATCTTTCGCTCCTATTTTGCCACCTATCCGCACTTCTACCAATCGGACTCTTCCGTCCTCATCGGAGTAAGTGCCCACGACTCTCGCCAATCGCCATTGGTTGTTGATGATGGTATCGTCCGTGACGATCACCAGATCACCTTCCTTTAACTCCCTGTTTGTATTTCTCCACTTGCTTCTCCTATGAAGCGTGGGTAGATATTCCTCGACCCACCTCCTCCAATACTCTGCACTTATCGCCTTAGCGACTTTCCAACTTAGGCGGGAGTGTATATCGTCTGGGTCTACACCCCGCATGTCGATGGTCGCCGGCCTTTCCATTAGAAAGTGACTGGGCTTCAGCACATCTAATGACTCTGGGTCATCATTTTCTGGATATAGCGGTCTGCTATTAATGATACCCTCACACTTTGCTAGTACCATCCTCAGTACGTCTTCTGTTACCATGTGGGTGTTCATCAACTTCGTCATTAGACGCTTTGAACTACCCACGAGTCTCTTGGCGCATCCTAGAGTATGCAGAGCATACGGCGTCCTCCTCTCCCACTTCACCTGTCGTCTTCTCATGGCTGCCCTGACTTCTTCCCCTTCCATGATGTCCAAGGCATCCGCCAGCTCGTTCTCTGCCCCCACAAAGTTGGTTCCGTTGTCGGAGTATATTACTGCGATCGTCCCACCTTTGCGGTCTCTGAACCTCTCTAGGGCATTGATGAATGCCGATGCTGTTGCATCTTGGGCGAGTTCTATCCCTACCGCCCGCGTGTTGTTACATACGAAGATAATGCCGTAGTGCTTCTCCGTGTGCCGCATCACCTTAATCTCTATCGGCCCGAACATATCCACACCACAGTGCGTGAATGGCGGGTCGTGCTGTCTCACCCTACTGGCCGGTAGTGGCGCCATCTCCTGTATGGCTCGCTCCTTCTTCGTTCGTCGGCAGGTCTGGCACTGCCCCACTACCGCCTTTACCTTCTTTCTTAACTTTTTGACCCAAAAGGTCCTTCATATCTCCGTGAGGGTTCGGTTGGTGCCCCCATGCAATATCGACTTATGGGAGTCCCAAATGATCTGGTGGACCATCGGCGATCCATTAGGGATGATGATGGGCTTTGGCGGAATGATGATACTGTTGTTGTTCAACACCCTAGAGTTCATTACTAAGATTCCATCATCAATGAGTTGTGGCGACAGCGCGATCAGCTCACTGTCCCGTCGGAGATGCTGTTCTTTACCGACGCATTCCACCTCGTCGCCGTAATTCTTCCGCTGTTCGTAGCGGATGACGGCCTTGGCCGCCCCTTCCAGATCGACGGTTGTTTTACCTTTTGTGTCTTTACCGATTCCCTTAAGGAAGTCCCCGAAGGCTCTACAGTACGCCACTAACTTCTTGGTCTTGTACCAACTTGAGCTGTAGCTAAGGAGTTTGTCCGTCGGGTTATCGCACAGTTCTTCCGGTTTCAGTTGCACGTCCCTTATCTCCCTCACCATCTGGCTGTATATCTCCTCACCTTCTGAATCTCCTCCCTCTTCCTCTAATACTACTTCCCCTGAGCCCGGGTCCACCTTCCTCATCGGTGGCCAGGCTGTTCTATCGTTCAGAAATTGCGGCCCGTGCTGCCACAATACTTCCTTTTTTAAGAAAGTGTGGCGTGCTCCGCCCCTCGATAACAAGTCCGCGGGGTTCTCGTCCGTTGGGCAGTAGTGCCACCTTTCCAATTCTGTCGTCGCTCTTATATCGTCCACCCTATTTGCGACAAATATAGGGTATCTCGTCCTCTCATTGTGTAGCCAACCAAGCACTACCATGGAGTCCGTCCAGTAGTGTGTTTCCACTATGTTTGGAATAGCGTCCATCAAGTAGGCTGTGGCCCTAACTCCTAACCTCGCAGCTGTCAACTCGAGTTTCGGAACTGATGCTGAATCTGGCGGCGTCGACTTTGCCTTGCTGAATGCGAGTCTGGGCTTGTGAGCCCCCTCTTGTTGTACTAAGTAGAGTGCCGCTCCGTATGCCTCTAATGATGCATCGGAGAACATGTGCAGATCCAGATTCGTCATGTCCCCATCTGGGAAATATATGCGTGGCATGCTGTATGTTCCCATCTGCTCTAAACTCTCTGTCCACTTGCTCCATTGCTTGCTGATCTCTTCCGGGACCTCTGTGTCCCAATCCTCCTTCAGTTTGTATACTTTCTTGAGTATCTGTTTCCCCGTGACTAGTAATGGGGATGCTAGGCCTAGGGGATCGTATATCCTCGCTATATACGAAACATAGCCCCTCTTTGTGTGGATGTCTGCGCCCTCCTGACTCAACTGGTATTTCAACTCGTCTGTCTCTCGGTTCCACACAATCCCTAGTGCCTTCTGTTGGGACTCTACTCTCTTGTTCGCCATGTCCTGTCCCTTGGCTGTCGTGGGATTATCCATGGTTGACTCTGGCCTCCTGTCCTCATTGTAACTTGGTTAGGTTAAACCCGGATCCTTTTAGGATGTTGCGAACCTCGCGCCCGGTATCCAGTAGTTCCTTAACCGTATTTCCAGACTCCATCCCGTCGTCTACATAGAAGCCGCGTCGAATCATATCGACGGCTTTGGCGCTATATTTATCTTCCTTCCCTTTTACCGTGTCTCTTACGGCCACAGTCGTCGTAAATGAAGACGACTTGGCTCCCATATTCTGTACTATCATCTTATACATCGGTATGGTCGACGGTTCCTCGTCGCAGTTGTACCATAGGAAGCGCTGGCTGTCGCTATCCTCTTCCGTTACACGGACTTGGTTGAACATGCCTTCGATGTCGCAGGTGAAAGCGTGTTTCCCATTCCTGAATCTGAGTAGGACCTCGATCCCTGAGTTGTAGATGTTGGGACCCTCCAGCAGATAATCATTTAGGCATTTGCCGTTGGTCTTAGCCGATGCGTCAACTACCATCCGCAGTTTACCTTTCTTCGGGTCTAGAGCCACGTGGAGTGGCAGGTAATAGGTCCTGTCCGTGTTTGGTTCGTCGACCGGTAACTCTATGGCCCATCCTTTCTCGACATACTTCTTAATCGTCTTGTGAATGTACTCATTCTTCTCGGGGCTCCGTTTTAGCGTCTGCTTCAACTTACGAAGCCTCCTGAGTACCATTCCTTTATTGTCGGGTAGCGGTAGCTTCGGTAGCTTCCATACCATCCCTATGGTATACCGCATGTCATCGATTCCTCCACACTTTGTAAAGCCTGTTTGTCTTCTACCGAGGTCCCGACCCCGGTCTCTTTCAATCCCTCAAAATCCTGCCTGAGCAGTCTCCTGAGCTGCTCCTCCGCTCCCTCATCTCCCATTTCTCGCATAGTTCCCGCGAACATGCATCCTGATGTCTCCGACATCCTAAACGGTATTTTGCTCCTGATTGAGCCGCTCAGCGTCCACCCGAATGGTGTTAAAATCACCACCGGGTCACACTGCCTGTCTTCGCCAAAGACCGTTCGCATTCTCTCGTGGGCCGTCGGGCAGTCCATTCCTACTATAATGGATACCTTCATAACGTCCACCTCTGGGATTGAGAAGTCGATACTGTCCAGGAACTTGTATTGTTCGACCTCGATGTTGGTTGGCCACCTGGCGTTGATATCTATCGACTCTATCACCTCTGGGGTCGATGGTCGCCCCATAGTCGCATCCCGGTGCTATCGCTGCTATCGCGCACCGTCCGGTCCTCATCTCCAGGACCTCATCTTTGCTGGAAATGGTTGTTACCACCATTCTACTTGGCCTCGTTCTCAATCCTATCTCTTTGGCCACCCAATCCTCAACCAGCGTGAAGGCTGCTCCACTGTCGACCAGCATCAGTGTGGTCACTGATCGATTGCCTTCCCCAATCACTCGCACTGGTACTACCCCAAGTAGTACCGTTCCTCTCTTCTTTGCCCCTACGGTGCTCGTTGCCATTGTCTGACCTTTACTTTGACCGAATTTAATTGGCGCTTCCTTGCATTGGTTAGCTCTATGTCCACTCATCACACATCGCGAACAGATTTCATTTCTCCTCGCATATTCTACCTGATCTTCCCTGGGTAGCGCTTGCCAATACCTGCAGTTCATGGTCTGATGAAGTGCATTTGTATGTAATTGGCATTTGTTCTTTGGGTTGTAGCCGTCCTTATACAGTGCGCTGCGTATTGCACTTGCGTTCGTACCAAAGTCCCTATTGTTCTTATTGCTTGGGTTCGGCCTACTGGGCGTGCTGGGGTTATGTTTATTTGTGTTGTTATTTTTCCCCTGTCCGCTCCATGATGTGGTCTTACCCCCGGCTACTTGTGGACTAGCAGTCCCCTGCATCGCCGCGTACGGCAGTGACTGTCTGAGCTTTGGCAATGCGTTCGACGCATTGTGTTCTGGTTTCGGCCTGTGGTAATCGGTCTTTGGTCCCTTTCCCAGGCTATCCTCGCTATAGACTGGGTCCGTTATTAGTTCGGCTTCATAGTTTAAGAAGCTCGACATTTCTTCTAAACCCGGTTCCGCACCCTTTCTGCCTCGAGTGGAGAAAGCAATCTTCCTCCACTTGTTGCGCAACCACATCGGCAGTGCCTGCGCTATCGTGGTGATGTTATTGGATGCGTTGAGTTCGTATGGTGCGTCCAGTGTCTTTAGCACGATTAGCGCCTTCTCAACTTTGTTAGCGAATGTCTTTATGCTAACGGGGTTATCCTGTAGGCCACCCGATGTTATACCTCTCAGGGTCTGCCGGATGATCTTGGCCGGGTGCCCATACTCCCTGTCTAGTGCCCGCCATGCTGTCGTGAAGCCACCCTCAATGCCCTGTTATTGCCTCACGATGTCGTATGCTGGGCCTCCTGTATATACTTGCAGATACTTTAGGCACTCCGCTTGTGTCAAATTCTTCGTTAATATTTCATTGCTATACATGCGCCGAAACTGCAGGTATTCTTCCGGCCTACTTCCATCGAATTTGAACGGTTCCACGGGTGGTAACTCGATCCTAGTTCTTAATGCATCGATTAGTGTAGCCATTCACATTGCTTGTGCTTCCAATGGGTTCAATGGATGCTGTATAGATTCTCCCATTGGGTGCGGTCCGTTCGTCCTGTCTGCCGCTTTCCTTTGACTTGGATATATCATTGGGGGTAGCGGCCCCTTCCATATTTCGGTGTCGCACGATCTATTCTCGTCCAAGGGGTTCGATGATCTTATTCCTACTGGGATATATTGTTGATATTGTGATGGGGGAATGTCACCCTGTCCCCCCCCCCCCCCCCCCACCGGTATGTTTAATACTGGGGTTGATGTTAATATATTGGGGCCCATGCACCTATCCGCAATAACTCTCCCCTCCCCTGGATATATGTTATGTCCCTGCATGCTGTAGTCATACTGCTGTGCTGGTACCGGTATAGGCCTATCTACTTCTGGCCTACCTGCCGGTATGTACTCTGCAACTTCCGGGTTTAATCCCGTCGTCCGCGCTATCCTATCGCCTACATTATCTCTCCCAGCATGGCCTATGGTATGTGCAGTAAGGCCTACAGTATGTCCTGCAGTCTGTATGTGTCGCTCGGGATCAAAGTTTAATCTTCTCGAATAATCCTCCCCGTGGCTACCGTACTCTCGATCGCTAGGCAGATCCCGTCGGGAAGTTTCTCTTCGACCCCCTCTACTGCTCTCGTCCTCGTACCGGTACATCCTGTACCCTTATCTCTGCGCGTAGTACGCCTCGTCAGGTCGCGTCTCCCCGGGGCGACGGCAATCTCCCGGAGTTCGACCCCACTGACTCTCCGTCTCCATCTCTACTACCGACGGCTCGCTATCCGTCCTCGCTCTCCTGTCATTCGCGACGACACTTCTTCTATCCTCTTCCCTTCTTCTCTCTGTAGTGCAGTATCCCCGGTCATGAGATCTCTCGTCGACCTCCCGGTTAAACTCCACTGTTCTTCTTCCCTCTTCTGATTGGGCTCGACGTCTTGTCGCTCGCCCTTTTGTGACGTCAACCTGCTTCTCTCTGCTCGATCGCACGCCGCTGGGAATACTCGTAATCCCCCTACTATTCTCCATCGCCGGGTGTTTCGGTTCACCTAATTCGCCCCGCGCATTATCCGCCGACGCTTGTGGGACACTCTTTGCCCTCCCCCCCCCCTCTCGCCGCTAATCTCTCGTTGTGGGGCTCCTGTAGCCCCCCCGCCCCCCCACTCGCCACCTATCAGTTCACTATCTCTCACTTCGTTTCTACACCCCTCTCTAGTCGACACACTAACCCTACTGCAGCTGGGTCTATTCACCCCCGCCTCCCTCTCCCTCTGCTACTGTGTGGCCTACCAGGCCCGCCACTTCCTGCCTACTAACTACCTGGCCTACCAGGCCCTCATTGGGTTGACTCAACACCGCCCCTTCATGCCTACTAACTACGTGGCCTACCAGGCCCTCATTGGGTTGACTCAACCTTGCCACTTCCTGCCTACTGACTACGTGGCCTACCAGGCCCTCATTTTCCGGGCTATGCACGTCCGCCACGTTCATATTAATAGCACCATTACCAGTATTATCTGTCAAATCAATCAAATCCTCCAAATCAATTAAATTGTTAGAATTATTAGAATTTGAAACGGGATTATTATTTAAATTATTTTGTGTATTTAAATTTAAATTATTTGAATTATTTTGCGTAATTATATTATTTGAATTATTTTGTATATTCGGGTTTAGACTATTATTTAAATTATTCGGACTACTTTGTACATTTCTATTAGAATCATTCGGATTTAAATTACTACCGTCGGGCAAAATATTATTTCCTGCAATGAAAGTTTGGTTAGAATTATCCACTACGGTACTATTAATATTAACGTCATTTACTGTATTATTATCATTATTACCCCCCCCCCCCCCCCGCCCGTACGGTCACACCAGTCTTGGGTCTGTCGTCCGGTCCCTGTAAGTGGGGTATTAATAAATGTTTCCAGAACTCCTGGCTCCTCGTAAATACTACTCGAGCCAGCCTCGCTCTCTGACAGCCCCATCTGCGCCAGTTCTAGTCGGCGCTTCTGTTTGGCTTGATATTGCATAAGCCCCCTCAACCGGGCGTGCATATCATCCCACACACGCTTTCCCGTTATTTCTCTCTCTCTATCCTCTCGTGAACTGTGATCGGCTAACTCCGCCTCTCTCACAACTCTCTCCAGTCGTCTCGCTTTGCACTCTTTTCGCTCACTCTGCTCTCTCGCCTCACGCTCTTCACGTCTATTCTGCTCTCTCGCCTCACGCTCTACACGTCTATTCTGCTCTCTCGCCTCACGCTCTTCTATCTCCTTCCTTTCTATCCTCCCTATTTCCTCACACTCCTTAAAACTTCTCGCGACCTTTTCGGCTCTCTCTCTGTTCTCTCTAGCCAGCTCTTTCTCCTTCTCTAATAACGCACTCCCTTCTTCCAACTGTCTCTCTAATTCTCTCTGGTCTAGCGCCGCCAGATCGAGCTGGCACGCCAGATCTATTTCCATCACCCGTCTTACTTTCGCGGAGGATGTAGCAGACTTATCGGTCGCGACGGACTCCCATCGCCTTCCCGTCCTACTAACTTTCCCCCGCTTCCTGAAACTTTTGCCGACCGACGAGACCGAATCCTCGGGGTTAACCTTGGATTCGCCCTCCTGCGGCCCTCTCCAACCCACCAACTTAATTCCCCGGGCATCAACTAAGTATGGCACTACGTACACTACGCCAGGCTCCATGCCCCTACATTCCCACAATTCAAACAGTTCGGTGGCAACCCCTCTCGCTCTCTCATCGGCTAGTTCTCCCTGCCCAAAGCGCACTAAATAATCAAAATGTTTATTCGACTCACCTAGCCGCTTCTCTAGCTTTACCTCGTCTATCTTGGCCCCTCCTTTGGCTTCCCTCAGTTGCTTTCGGGTCGCGTTGTAGGCTCGTCGGAGCCAGTCGCTGACCCCGACGTCCTCGTCGCCGATGTCTCCTCTATCCCTCCGTGTCCGGCATCGTACCGGCGGCCCCACCGTCGCCGTTCCGGTGGGCCGTCCGTCGCCCTCGGCCTGTGGCTGGCCGGCGACATCGGCACGTCGACCGCCGTCGTGTGTCGACTCGTCTCTCCCCTCTTTCGACTCGTCCTCTTGCTGTAGACGGCCCCCCTCCTCTTGGATTGCCGGATCTCCTGTAATCGATGGATCCGGCGTCATGGGTCGATACCGTCATGTCGCGGCCTCGCGGATCGTTAAGTCGCCGTCCAGGGTCCGCGGCGGTGTCGTTTCTCCTTCCCGACTCATCTTTAGCTTTATCTGTCGGTGGCTGGCAGTCACAGTTTCTTCTATTACTTAGGGCAGATAAGATCTTATTACTGTGACGGGATCCGAGAACCCCGATTTATCCGGTTGGTTATCTTATCTACGCGTCCCCACCGTTTGTGTGTGAAAAGAGTTCTGGGTTGTTGATCGGTATGTATAAATATGGGATATAATATAATTGAATAAAGTATAAACACAGTTGATTGAATGTTGAGTAAGTGTACCAGTAAATAGCTGAAAGATGATGGCGGCAGTGGACGGTAATAAGAGTTCCCGTTCTGCCCTAACTAAACTGACTAACTAAGTGAATAAATGAGGAACAGTAACTGGTAATATATTGCACTGGTTGGCCGTATTACATCACTCAGTGGATGCCTGCCCCCCATTGGCTAATAACCCAATTCTCGCCCTCCCATCTCTCTGGGAGTGCTTCCCCCCGCTACTGTCACTCTCTCCCTCCCGGGGGTGTAACCTCTGACCCCCGCTGTGTGTGTGTTCCTTTGGGGCCTGTTGTCCCCGTTTATTGGGGTGATACGAGGTTGATTGGAAATCAACCTCGTACTCCCAATATTGTTCAAAGGCCCTGCTTGGCCAACTTTAGGGGGTGGTTGGCGGAATTGAATTCGCTAACAATTTTTATGGAATTAATTTCGCACTATCAAATCGCCCACTGCTTCATAGTTTCCAACTTTATATCGCAGTGCGACTTTATTTCCCAGTATGTCTCTACTCCATACATTTACTATATATGTCCACATTGTCCAGTGTGTCACCCCGACATTCTAAATATCATCACCGTCAGTCGAATAGACACTAACTATTACACAATTTTAAACTTACAAAATTGATATAAGTTAGAATCGAACCAGCGGCCTTCACATTCATAACCCAACGCGTTATTCACTACGCTAATTGTGTTTATAATTAACATGTCAAGCTTTCATGTTACAAGGTTGTTCTAGAAAGTCGAAGTGCATATAGTGTTAATAATACTATTATTAATAATAATTATTATTTTTATTATAAGTAATTATAATACTATTAATAACAAATAAATGAAATTCGATTCTCTATTTTTCACAATTAGAACTTTAAAGCTTTTACGGCCCTCGTTTTGTTTTTCTGGAAACAACATAACTCGATCTATTGAAATGGAAGTATATTTGATTATACAGATATCTATATATTTCAATTAAAGGTTACGAATTTTGGCATGTGGTTGTTATTTTTACTGTACTGGTATTCTAAAAACGCTAGCTTAATAACCATTCTAGAACATAGTAAATAAGCATTATGATTTGATCAATTTACACGTTTGAATATACGTTTGAATTATCCGAATATCTCGGAAATAGCTATTTACATCGCTGTAGGAAAAGTAGCCCTTTCAACGTGACAATCCGAGTGTTAACCGAACAAGCGTTGCTCACGCAACCTTGTGCGGATTTTCATATAAGCGCCAAATTTCTTCAAATGGTGCCGAACAGTTCCCAGTGGATAAACTAATATCTGGATCCCGATATTTGTGGTTTTGGATCGATAGGTTGGGGGTTTGAATCTCCGGAACCGCCATAGAATACCCATACTAGAACTGGTTGCTAACAGGTCCACGTATTCCTGGGTTCCTGAAACGAAGCTACTTCCTTCCAACCAGTTTTCCTGTATATAGATATGGCGGCAACTCGACACACAGAAACAGTAAGAAACAGTTCCCGAAGTCCACTACTTTCTGCTTCCTGGATAATTTGGTTCAGCAACTCTTTCCTAATTCCAGACTTACGCCATCTCGTGTCGACACTCAATACTTCCAATTTAGCCGCACCGATGACGTCATTAACTACAACTAATCCCACACAGCCAATGACGTGACCGCCACGAACGGCCACAGTAAACGTGCCACCCTTCTCGAGGTAACGAAAAGTAACGTCAGCCCAACTGTTGAGTTTTCCATCGAAAAATCGTGTAGTAATGAAATGGTGCCAAACCAATTTCACCCAAAAATACAATAGGATTGGAGCCGCGATCAAAACTAAGATCGCAAATAGGGTTGAGTAGCAGGTCAGAAGAATGAGAAAGGCCGCAAACACTGGCACATAGAAGGTCGTTCTAGAAATAATATCCTTATGGTAGAGTTCAGTTAATTCCATAAGACAATTGTAAACAATCTCTCTAACAGCAGGTAAATCACCAGCCTCGATTTTTCTTATTTCAATAGATTTAGGGATAGACATGTTCAACTTTATCGCGCAACAATAGCAAATATACTAGGTCATCTTCTTGTCTCTTGCATGGAAAACACTCTAAACTTAAAGTTATTGGATGGGTAGTAACTATTTTTAAATATTATGCTTGAAACGAAACTTTAAATATGGCAACCTAGTTAATTCACGGATAATTTAATATCAAGCTGTTACCATTAATGTCGAGGTTTTGAGTGCTGTGGTTAGTACTGCAACAAACATGATGGAGTGGTGGAAATCCCGGCTGCATGACAATAGATAATGTGCGATATTGAAACTCCAGTTACTGTCTAAACAAAGAATTGACATTATAACTCAGGAGCATCTGTTTTTTTTAAATAATGCTTCACCATCCCTATAAGTACAGTTGTTGTAGATAGCGGTTTCTTGCATTTTTGACACTTCATATGCAATAGAATGATTTGAATTAACCAAACAAACTCTCTCCTATCTAATGTAATACTTAGTCAAAGCATAGAAATCACAATCACAATTAGTGATAAAATTGGTGTGAAATGATATCCCTATCCGCAACCTGGGAAACAACTCCAAAGAGCGGCTAAGGTAAAGTAAGATCAGGCCCAAGCCAGCAGCGCAACGCAGAGTAGTCGTTCGAATCAACGGCACTAAATTCTTTCGACTGTGATTGGTTGATTGTCTGAAATACTCACTGGAGAGTACAGGAATCGCGTTGTTCTTTCCTTTCAGTGATTGGAAAAATCCCACAATATGTGAATAATCTCGTGTAAGTTTGTCCAATTGGGTCACGTTTGCTTTGCCACACGCTATAATACGTTCTATGTCATTGACCCCAGTTCTCACCAGCTCATATGTGTAATAGGATCGAAACGTGACTGTTTGGCCAACCAGTAGCTCTGACCAATCAGTGACGAGCTACGGCCAATCAACATTCAGACGTTTCGATCCCGAGTTGCATGATGTCTGGCTATAAAAGGCGATGTTTCGTCACTTTCTGTACCTTCTTGCATCTTCACCCTCTGCCAGCGGAAACCCCTGACTTTTACAACAGTAAACGTTTTTATATTTATAGCGGCATTTTTATTTGTAATTAGTATTTATACAATTTCTGTAATTTCTGAACCTTGTGCACTTAATAATCTACTTATTGATAATAATTATATAATAAACTGATTAGTCTGGCAGTTCACTTCAAATTCTTAAGTTTTCTCAACTTCCTACATACAGTTGGTTCACTTCAATTCTTAACGGGAGTTGTCGAATAGCCCTATCACTTCACCCGACGGATCGATCGCGTGCTCTCTCTCCCAACTGCGCTGTTCCTCACAATATGATATCCCACTCCATAGCGAATAAATTCTTCATCCGTCCAGGTAGCTCAGTTGTCATAGACACAAACCCGGCTAATGATAACCGGAACTTTGAAACCTTGGTACCGGGTTCGAGCCCCAATAGGGTCGGTTGATATATTTCGCTATAGAGAGCATTATCATATTGTTCTATTATATTATATATATTTAATTCACCGTCACTCACCCCACTACAATTAATTTATTATCAATAATTTAAAGTTCATCCATCTTCCTGTATTTCTCGGATGTAATAAAAAATACTTATGATCTTATCGAATTTATTTGATCATTCTGAGACACAATTAGTTTGCGAGTTATTTTTAATTGATGTATACAATCATATTATTCATATATAGCTGGAGATGCGTACTATATTTGCAATGCTCTATAAATAATAATAAGTAATAACATCGTAAACTTTGTGTATTCCACATAATATTTTTTCCTATTTATCCTTTATAGGCAAGATATATTTGATGTAGAAATCCGATCGCCCGATCTGTTGTACTCTGAAGTGGTAGAAGTTGATTGCAGAGTTGTACCCAAACAAGATCATTCTACTCTAGATATACCTGGAAAATTAGTCAAAGGTTGATTATAGTTATACTATTCTACACAAAAGTGAGATTTTATACATAGAGAGTGAACGTATATATTTTGTTACCTGCGCAGTACCGTTGTACCAATTAGGAATAGTTGTTTTTCGATAATATTTTTTTACCCATTAATATTAGCAGCGAGAATTTAGTTGTATATCGCACCATATTAATTTCAAGTTCCAGCCAAGAAAATACATTGAATAACTAACTTTATTCCAAAATTGTAACATTTCTCAACGCCGTTAGTATTAACAGCTAGTTGTTATTTAGCACTTTACAACTTTAGAGGGCATTACAGCGTTGTATTGGCCTGTACATTTAGTATTGTATTTGGTGTTATCCGTTAAGTAATGTCCACTAAGGGGACATTACTTAAATGATAACACCAAATACAATACTAAATGTACAGGCCAATACAACGCTGTAATGTCCCCTAAATGTGTAAAGTGCTAAATAACAACTCGGTGTTAATACTAACGGCGTTGAGTAATGTTACAATTTTGGAAAAAATAGATTACACATAATTACACAAAGTGCTATGCCAAAGTTTTGTATAAATTTCACTACACTACACCATTACCAAATTTAGCTATTAGAAAACGATTGCTTTTGAAACTTTCCTAGTAAACTGTAATAGTTAAGACAAACCATTAAGTAGTCTCTGGCCTAACGGCTGAAGAAAACTTTATTTTACTTTTAGAGTTATCAGTGGAGTAACATGTATCACTATGTATCATCAGTGGCGTAATGTACTTTATTATTCTAATACTAAAGATTCGCTAAGTAATGTTGAAATTGGGGAAAAATACATTTGAGAATATTTATCTTGGAAGACATAACATACATCTACCGTGATTTTGATTAACATAAGAAAAGGCAAATCTAAAGTTGTATCCACTATCTGTCGCAATATATTTTATGTATTGATTGTTTTGTGGATTTAATTATGAAATGGTTCACAATGTTTAAATTAATGTTAGTTATATTTCTACATTACAGGCACTACGCAAGAAGAATTTATCATCCAAGGTGATATTAAACTAGACCAATTATATCGAGATCTGAATGAAGTGTTTGAGAAAGGCATTCGCAGTCTGGCTGTCGTCTTATTACATTCCTATTCGATGACTCAGCATGAGAGGGCGATTGGCCAATTAGCTGCGGAGATAGGATTTACTAACATTTCCCTATCGAGTTCGGTTATGCCGATGTTCCGCATCGTACCAAGGGGTCACACCGCTTGCGCTGACGCCTATCTAACCCCCTGTATCAAAGAGTATGTCAACGGTTTCTCTAGAAGTTTTAAAGATATGGATGAGTCCAATATTCTCTTTATGCAGTCGGACGGTGGTTTGACTCCAATGCGCGACTTTACTGGATGCCGTGCGATTCTCTCTGGTCCCGCTGGGGGCGTAGTTGGGTTCGCAGCTACCAGTTACGACGGGAGTCAACCTGTAATCGGGTTCGATATGGGTGGTACGTCCACGGACGTGTCGCGGTACGCGGGTGAGTTCGAACACGTGTTCGATGCGACACTAGCGGGGGTCGCGATACAAGCGCCGCAACTCGACATCAACACGGTGGCGGCCGGCGGCGGATCGCGACTGTTCTTCAGCTCCGGTCTGTTCGTAGTCGGACCGGAGTCGGCAGGGGCAGACCCCGGACCCGCGTGCTACGGGAAAGGCGGCCCCGCAACCATAACCGACGCCAACCTCGTGTTACGTCGTTTAATCCCGGAGTATTTCCCGAAAATATTCGGCGAAACAAAGAACCAACCCCTAGACCTTGCGGCTTCCTTAAATGTCTTATCGAGTCTCGCGGAAGCAATAAACTCTTTCTACACGGACAACCAAATTAATCACCCTTTGTTATCCAGTGAAGATGTTGCACTTGGATTCATCAAGGTTGCCAACGAAACAATGTGTCGACCGATTCGTAACCTCACCGAAGCCAAAGGATTCGATACGGCTCACCATGCTCTCGCTTGCTTCGGGGGCGCTGGGGCCCAACACGCTTGCGATATTGCTCGCACTTTGGGGATGAAAAAAATAACGGTTCATAAATATGCTGGTATTCTTTCGGCTTACGGTATGGGACTGGCTGATGTGGTTCATGAGGCACAGTCCCCGGCGTCTTTCACATTTAATGAGTCAAATATGTCTTCTATTGATGAGGAGTTTTTACGTTTGAAATTAAAATGCGTGGTGGCGCTTAAAGAATACGGATTTTCTGAAAAGTTCGATATGAGATTCAATTATTACCTAAATATGAGGTATGTTGGTACAGATCATGCGTTGATGATTTGTGGAAATTCCGCGCCATCTGGCGGCTCTATTATGAACGTCAGTGGATATGATGATTATTTGCAATCATTTCTCCGTTCATATAAACGAGAATTCGGTTTTATTGTTAAAGACCGTTCCCTAGTTATTGACGATATTCGGGTTCGTGGTGCTGGAATCACAAATATACAAAAACCCAACAAAGTTTTAAGAAAAATATCGCCACCAAAATCCGTAGCTATCAACCAGTGTTATTTCGAGAAGGGGTTTGTTGATACCAACATTTATAAATTAGCAGATCTTTCTTATGGTCAGGAAATGAATGGTCCAGCCATAATCGTTGATGACAACAATACAATTGTTATTGAACCTCAGTGTAAAGCTGAAATTACCGAAAGCGGGAACCTAACCATATCAGTAGGATCTGGAAGTGCAAATGTTATTGGTACGAAATTGGATGCCATTCAGTTGTCTATATTCTCTCATAGATTTATGAGTATAGCAGAACAGACTGGCCGAGTCCTACAACGTGTCTCTATATCTACCAACATTAAGGAACGACTGGATTTTTCATGCGCTATTTTTGGGCCAGACGGAGGGCTTGTTGCAAACGCCCCTCATATACCAGTGCATTTAGGCGCAATGCAGGAAACCGTTCAGTATCAGATTAAACACGTCAGTGGCGGTATGAGAGAAGGTGACGTCATTCTTTGCAATCACCCGCGCTGTGGTGGCAGCCACTTACCCGATATGACTGTCATCACGCCAGTTTATCATAAAATGAGTCCAGAACCGGTATTTTTTGTCGCAAACCGTGGACACCACGCGGATATAGGCGGAATCTCACCCGGGTCTATGCCCCCCCATTCAACTGCTTTATCTCAAGAGGGGGCGGTTTTTGAGTCATTTAAACTAGTTGTCGATGGTGTTTTCCGCGAGGAGGAAGTTGTCGCCCGTTTACTTTCTCCTGGTGACAATCCCGGCAGTAGTGGCACAAGAAATCTCAAAGACAACTTGTCCGACCTCCATGCTCAGGTGGCAGCGAATGAAAGGGGCATAGCACTCGTATGCGATTTGATAGACGAGTATGGGTTGGATGTGGTTCAGGCTTACATGAGCCACATCAGGTCAAATGCCGAGATCTTTGTTAGAGATATGCTGAAGGATTTTGGAAGAAAAATGTTGCTTCAAAGAGGGGCATCTCATTTCAGCGCTTGTGACCATATGGACGACGGCACTCCAATAAATTTGAAGGTTTCAATAAACTGTGATACAGGTGACGCTATTTTTGACTTCACTGGTACTGGTGTTGAAGTCTATGGGAATACGAACGCCCCTCGAGCAGTAACCATGGCTGCAATAATATACTGCCTTCGCATTATGGTTGGTAAGGAGATGCCTCTCAATCAGGGTTGTTTGAACCCAATCCGAGTTATCATTCCCCCCAACTCCATTTTGAGTGCTTCCCCCGGGGCTGCCGTCGTGGGTGCTAATGTAACGACAAGTCAACGTCTATGTGACGTCATATTCTTGGCGTTTTCTGTCTGCGCAGCTTCGCAAGGCTGTATGAATACTGTAACCCTAGGCGACGAGGAGATGGGATACTGCGAGACGATTGGAGGAGGAGCGGGTGCGGGGCCTGGATGGGACGGCCGATCTGCCGTTCATTGCCACATGACGAACACGCGGATAACCGATCCGGAGGTCTTAGAGAAACGCTACCCGATTGTGTTGAAGCGATTTGAGGTGAACCTCGCCACGGGAGGCGTCGGTGAGTTCACCGGAGGAGATGGAATTATTCGGGAATTGCTCTTTAGGAAGACAATGACCCTGAGTATTTTGAGTGAACGGAGATCCTTCGCGCCGTACGGGATGAACGGCGGCTCTCCGGGTGAGCGGGGTCGCAACACTGTGGTCTTTAGCGACGGGAGAGTCGTGAATATCGGCGGGAAGAGATCGTTGGTTCTCGGGCCGGGGGACACGTTCGTTATGGAGTCGCCAGGTGGTGGTGGCTATGGGATTAGTTCCACTCATCGAGTCTCTCTCCCTCCCCATAAACTTCGTCGAAAGTTTGCTGCTAAGAAGGTTTTAGGAGTTACTGCTGGTAGCCTTCACAATTATAAAATTACTCAGCAGACTTCTTAATATCTTAGTTCATTAATTTTCTCTTAATTTACTAAAACAATTTTATTTTTGCTTTAAAAATATAGTGTTTACATTTGGTTGGAATGACTCCAGAGCGATGCCGTATCTTATGAATATTCAAGGCGCCCTATTTAGAGATGATATCTGGGCCAGATCCGAAGATGGGGCGAGCCTCGATTTTGCGTTCACATGGTGTGCAAAACTACTAATAGTGTCCAGAACCGGCGCTAGGGGGGGGGGGGGGGGGGGGGGGTTCAGGAGGTGCAAAATTTAAGCACTATAGAAAATATATAAAAACGCGGGAAATTTAGAGATTATTCAACCTCATTTAGTAAATGTGTATCCAATTACCATATCATATCTTTATGGAGATAATAGATATATTTACTAACCTGCGTGTCGCATTACAAATTCTTCTTAGAATATCAGTTACCATATACAAGCTGCGAAAGATCTTTTGACAAATTTGTTATTTTATAAATAGACCTATTTTTTTTAAATAATTAACTCCTTAAATTTTATGTAACATTTTGTTGGGTGGGGTGGGGGACGTAGAGGTCCAGTGGGCTCACCCCGCCCCCCCCCCCCCCCGGCCCGGGCGCAAAAAACCCCTGATAGTCCAGCATCAGCCAACTTTTAATTTTTTCCATATTTTTGTGAATTATTTTTATGGATATTTCACGAAATAACTATAACACAAGAATGTTCATGATTCAACAATTGTTTTGCCGTTTTGGGACCATCTATAGTTGAGCTGGATTCCTAAAAATACTATATCATTCTGTATTATTTGAATATTTGAAACAAAATCATATTTAACGAGAAAACGATTTCATTCATTCATTACTTATACCATATTACGTAGAAGTAGAAGTAGCAAATTTAATTTTACAATAAATTCAATCGCAAATTCTAAGGTGTAGCTTAAGCGTAGTACGTATGATGGTAGGCCTCTACCGACCACCGGTACCATTTGTTGCTGTTTATGATTGCGATTAGAATTCCCCAGTAACTATCTATTTATGTAGTCGTTTATTATTCTTCACTCAATGTATCATCTGTTGATTTTGGCAACGCCGGTAATGCACTCATCACTGTATTTACTTACATCTGCCTTTGCCAATAATTTACCCTATATATATGTTTATGGTGGTAAAGTTACTTCACAATATTATTTGCTGAGAATCTTTGAAATTCAATTTTAATATGATTTCTTTATTTTATTTCACGACTGGTGGCGGTGGTTCTGTTGCTATTTGTATTTATTTATATGAAGAATTTTCCTTGACATTCTAATAAATGGCGTGCTGCGCATTTCAACAAAAGTAATATAACGGAAACAACGAAATTATACATTGTTTCTTTGGTGCGATACGAGAGAGGGTCAATGAGAGAGGGTGTAAGGGTAACCCACCGTTAGGTGGTGGGTTGGGTGCTGGGGAGGGGATACTAGCGTCAATGAGAGAGGGTGTAAGGGTAACCCACCGTTAGGTGGTGGGTTGGGTGCTGGGGAGGGGATACTAGTGTCAATGAGAGAGGGTGTAAGGGTAACCCACCGTTGGGTGGTGGGTTGGGTGCTGGGGAGGGGATACTAGGGTCAATGAGAGAGGGTGTAAGGGTAACCCACCGTTAGGTGGTGGGTTGGGTGCTGGGGAGGGGATACTAGCGTCAATGAGAGAGGGTGTAAGGGTAACCCAGCGTTAGGTGTTGGGTTGGGTGCTGGGTAGGGGATACTAGGGTCAATGAGAGAGGGTGTAAGGGTAACCCACCGTTAGGTGGTGGGTTGGGTGCTGGGGAGGGGATACTAGCGTCAATGAGAGAGGGTGTAAGGGTAACCCACCGTTAGGTTGTGGGTTGGGTGCTGGGGAGGGGATACTAGGGTCAATGAGAGAGGGTGTAAGGGTAACCCACCGTTAGGTGGTGGGTAGGGTGCTGGGTAGGGGATACTAGGGTCAATGAGAGAGGGTGTAAGGGTAACCCACCGTTAGGTGGTGGGTTGGGTGCTGGGTAGGGGATACTAGCGTCAATGAGAGAGGGTGTAAGGGTAACCCTCCGTTAGGTGGTGGGTTGGGTGCTGGGGAGGGGATACTAGCGTCAATGAGAGAGGGTGTAAGGGTAACCCACCGTTAGGTGGTGGGTTGGGTGCTGGGGAGGGGATACTAGCGTCAATGAGAGAGGGTGTAAGGGTAACCCACCGTTAGGTGGTCGGTTGGGTGCTGGGGAGGGGTTACTAGCGTCAATGAGAGAGGTTGTAAGGGTAACCCACCGTTAGGTGGTGGGTTGGGTGCTGAGGAGAGGATACTAGGGTCAATGAGAGAGGGTGTAAGGGTAACCCACCGTTAGGTGGTGGGTTGGGTGCTGGGGAGGGGATACTAGCGTCAATGAGAGAGGGTGTAAGGGTAACCCACCGTTAGGTGGTGGGTTGGGTGCTGAGGAGGGGATACTAGGGTCAATGAGAGAGGGTGTAAGGGTAACCCACCGTTAGGTGGTGGGTTGGGTGCTGGGGAGGGGATACTAGCGTCAATGAGAGAGGGTGTAAGGCTAACCCACCGTTAGGTGGTCGGTTGGGTGCTGGGGAGGGGTTACTAGCGTCAATGAGAGAGGGTGTAAGGGTAACCCACCGTTAGGTGGTGGGTTGGGTGCTGAGGAGGGGATACTAGGGTCAATGAGAGAGGGTGTAAGGGTAACCCACCGTTAGGTGGTGGGTTGGGTGCTGAGGAGGGGATACTAGCGTCAATGAGAGAGGGTGTAAGGGTAACCCACCGTTAGGTGGTGGGTTGGGTGCTGGGGAGGGGATACTAGCGTCAATGAGAGAGGGTGTAAGGGTAACCCACCGTTAGGTGGTCGGTTGGGTGCTGAGGAGGGGATACTAGCGTCAATGAGAGAGGGTGTAAGGCTAACCCACCGTTAGGTGGTCGGTTGGGTGCTGGGGAGGGGTTACTAGCGTCAATGAGAGAGGGTGTAAGGGTAACCCACCGTTAGGTGGTGGGTTGGGTGCTGAGGAGGGGATACTAGGGTCAATGAGAGAGGGTGTAAGGGTAACCCACCGTTAGGTGGTGGGTTGGGTGCTGAGGAGGGGATACTAGGGTCAATGAGAGAGGGTGTAAGGGTAACCCACCGTTAGGTGGTGGGTTGGGTGCTGGGGAGGGGATACTAGCGTCAATGAGAGAGGGTGTAAGGCTAACCCACCGTTAGGTGGTCGGTTGGGTGCTGGGGAGGGGTTACTAGCGTCAATGAGAGAGGGTGTAAGGGTAACCCACCGTTAGGTGGTGGGTTGGGTGCTGGGGAGGGGATACTAGCGTCAATGAGAGAGGGTGTAAGGCTAACCCACCGTTAGGTGGTCGGTTGGGTGCTGGGGAGGGGTTACTAGCGTCAATGAGAGAGGGTGTAAGGGTAACCCACCGTTAGGTGGTGGGTTGGGTGCTGAGGAGGGGATACTAGGGTCAATGAGAGAGGGTGTAAGGGTAACCCACCGTTAGGTGGTGGGTTGGGTGCTGGGGAGGGGATACTAGCGTCAATGAGAGAGGGTGTAAGGCTAACCCACCGTTAGGTGGTCGGTTGGGTGCTGGGGAGGGGTTACTAGCGTCAATGAGAGAGGGTGTAAGGGTAACCCACCGTTAGGTGGTGGGTTGGGTGCTGAGGAGGGGATACTAGGGTCAATGAGAGAGGGTGTAAGGGTAACCCACCGTTAGGTGGTGGGTTGGGTGCTGGGGAGGGGATACTAGCGTCAATGAGAGAGGGTGTAAGGGTAACCCACCGTTAGGTGGTGGGTTGGGTGCTGGGGAGGGGATACTAGCGTCAATGAGAGAGGGTGTAAGGCTAACCCACCGTTAGGTGGTGGGTTGGGTGCTGGGGAGGGGATACTAGCGTCAATGAGAGAGGGTGTAAGGGTAACCCACCGTTAGGTGGTGGGTTGGGTGCTGAGGAGGGGATACTAGCGTCAATGAGAGAGGGTGAAAGGCTAACCCACCGTTAGGTGGTCGGTTGGGTGCTGGGGAGGGGTTACTAGCGTCAATGAGAGAGGGTGTAAGGGTAACCCACCGTTAGGTGGTGGGTTGGGTGCTGGGGGGGATACTATCGTCAATGAGAGAGGGTGTAAGGGTAACCCACCGTTAGGTGGTGGGTTGGGTGCTGGGGGGGGGGGGATACTAGCGTCAATGAGAGAGGGTGTAAGGGTAACCCACCGTTAGGTGGTGGGTTGGGTGCTCGGGAGGGGATACTAGCGTCAATGAGAGAGGGTGTAAGGGTAACCCACCGTTAGGTGGTGGGTTGGGTGCTGGGGAGGGGATACTAGCGTCAATGAGAGAGGGTGTAAGGGTAACCCACCGTTAGGTGGTGGGTTGGGTGCTGGGGAGGGGATACTAGCGTCAATGAGAGAGGGTGTAAGGGTAACCCACCGTTAGGTGGTGGGTTGGGTGCTGAGGAGGGGATACTAGGGTCAATGAGAGAGGGTGTAAGGGTAACCCACCGTTAGGTGGTGGGTTGGGTGCTGGGGAGGGGATACTAGCGTCAATGAGAGAGGGTGTAAGGGTAACCCACCGTTAGGTGGTGGGTTGGGTGCTGGGGAGGGGATACTAGCGTCAATGAGAGAGGGTGTAAGGGTAACCCACCGTTAGGTGGTGGGTTGGGTGCTGGGGAGGGGATACTAGCGTCAATGAGAGAGGGTGTAAGGGTAACCCACCGTTAGGTGGTGGGTTGGGTGCTGGGGAGGGGATACTAGCGTCAATGAGAGAGGGTGTAAGGGTAACCCACCGTTAGGTGGTGGGTTGGGTGCTGGGGAGGGGATACTAGCGTCAATGAGAGAGGGTGTAAGGGTAACCCACCGTTAGGTGGTGGGTTGGGTGCTGGGGGGGGGGGGGGATACTAGCGTCAATGAGAGAGGGTGTAAGGGTAACCCACCGTTAGGTGGTGGGTTGGGTGCTGAGGAGGGGATACTAGCGTCAATGAGAGAGGGTGTAAGGGTAACCCACCGTTAGGTGGTGAGTTGGGTGCTGAGGAGGGGATACTAGGGTCAATGAGAGAGGGTGTAAGGGTAACCCACCGTTAGGTGTTGGGTTGGGTGCTGGGTAGGGGATACTAGGGTCAATGAGAGAGGGTGTAAGGGTAACCCACCGTTAGGTGGTGGGTTGGGTGCTGAGGAGGGGATACTAGGGTCAATGAGAGAGGGTGTAAAGGTAACCCACCGTTAGGTGGTGGGTTGGGTGCTGGGGAGGGGATACTAGCGTCAATGAGAGAGGGTGTAAGGGTAACCCACCGTTAGGTGGTGGGTTGGGTGCTGGGTAGGGGATACTAGCGTCAATGAGAGAGGGTGTAGGGGTAACCCATCGTTAGGTGGTGGGTTGGGTGCTGGGTAGGGGATACTAGCGTCAATGAGAGAGGGTGTAAGGGTAACCCACCGTTAGGTGGTGGGTTGAGTGCTGGGGGGGGATACTAGCGTCAATGAGAGAGGGTGTAAGGGTAACCCACCGTTAGGTGGTGGGTTGGGTGCTCGGGAGGGGATACTAGCGTCAATGAGAGAGGGTGTAAGGGTAACCCAGCGTTAGGTGTTGGGTTGGGTGCTGGGTAGGGGATACTAGCGTCAATGAGAGAGGGTGTAAGGGTAACCCACCGTTAGGTGGTGGGTTGGGTGCTGGGTAGGGGATACTAGCGTCAATGAGAGAGGGTGTAAGGGTAACCCACCGTTAGGTGGTGGGTTGGGTGCTGGGTAGGGGATACTAGCGTCAATGAGAGAGGGTGTAAGGGTAACCTACCGTTAGGTGGTGGGTTGGGTGCTGGGGGGGGGGGGGGGATACTAGCGTCAATGAGAGAGGGTGTAAGGGTAACCCACCGTTAGGTTTTGGGTTGGGTGCTGGGGAGGGGATACTAGCGTCAATGAGAGAGGGTGTAAGGGTAACCCAGCGTTAGGTGGTGGGTTGGGTGCTGGGGAGGGGATACTAGCGTCAATGAGAGAGGGTGTAAGGGTAACCCAGCGTTAGGTGTTGGGTTGGGTGCTGGGTAGGGGATACTAGCGTCAATGAGAGAGGGTGTAAGGGTAACCCACCGTTAGGTTTTGGGTTGGGTGCTGGGGAGGGGATACTAGCGTCAATGAAAGAGGGTGTAAGGGTAACCCACCGTTAGGTGGTGGGTTGGGTGCTGGGGGGGGGGGGGATACTAGCGTCAATGAGAGAGGGTGTAAGGGTAACCCACCGTTAGGTGGTGGGTTGGGTGCTGGGTAGGGGATACTAGGGTCAATGAGAGAGGGTGTAAGGGTAACCCACCGTTAGGTGGTGGGTTGGGTGCTGGGGAGGGGATACTAGCGTCAATGAGAGAGGGTGTAAGGGTAACCCACCGTTAGGTGGTGGGTTGGGTGCTGAGGAGGGGATACTAGGGTCAATGAGAGAGGGTGTAAGGGTAACCCACCGTTAGGTGTTGGGTTGGGTGCTGGGTAGGGGATACTAGGGTCAATGAGAGAGGGTGTAAGGGTAACCCACCGTTAGGTGGTGGGTTGGGTGCTGAGGAGGGGATACTAGGGTCAATGAGAGAGGGTGTAAGGGTAACCCACCGTTAGGTGGTGGGTTGGGTGCTGGGGAGGGGATACTAGCGTCAATGAGAGAGGGTGTAAGGGTAACCCACCGTTAGGTGGTGGGTTGGGTGCTGGGTAGGGGATACTAGCGTCAATGAGAGAGGGTGTAGGGGTAACCCACCGTTAGGTGGTGGGTTGGGTGCTGGGTAGGGGATACTAGCGTCAATGAGAGAGGGTGTAAGGGTAACCCACCGTTAGGTGGTGGGTTGGGTGCTGGGGAGGGGATACTAGCGTCAATGAGAGAGGGTGTAAGGGTAACCCACCGTTAGGTGGTGGGTTGGGTGCTGGGTAGGGGATACTAGCGTCAATGAGAGAGGGTGTAAGGGTAACCCACCGTTAGGTGGTGGGTTGGGTGCTGGGTAGGGGATACTAGCGTCAATGAGAGAGGGTGTAAGGGTAACCCACCGTTAGGTGGTGGGTTGGGTGCTGGGTAGGGGATACTAGCGTCAATGAGAGAGGGTGTAAGGGTAACCTACCGTTAGGTGGTGGGTTGGGTGCTGGGGGGGGGGGGGGATACTAGCGTCAATGAGAGAGGGTGTAAGGGTAACCCACCGTTAGGTGGTGGGTTGGGTGCTGGGGAGGGGATACTAGCGTCAATGAGAGAGGGTGTAAGAGTAACCCACCGTTAGGTGGTGGGTTGGGTGCTGGGGGGGGGGGGGATACTAGCTTCAATGAGAGAGGGTGTAAGGGTAACCCACCGTTAGGTGGTGGGTTGGGTGCTGGGGGGGGGGGGGATACTAGCTTCAATGAGAGAGGGTGTAAGGGTAACCCACCGTTAGGTGGTGGGTTGGGTGCTGGGGGGGGGGATACTAGCGTCAATGAGAGAGGGTGTAAGGGTAACCCACCGTTAGGTGGTGGGTTGGGTGCTGGGGAGGGGATACTAGCGTCAATGAGAGAGGGTGTAAGGGTAACCCACCGTTAGGTGGTGGGTTGGGTGCTGGGGGGGGGGGATACTAGCTTCAATGAGAGAGGGTGTAAGGGTAACCTACCGTTAGGTGTTGGGTTGGGTGCTGGGTAGGGGATACTAGCGTCAATGAGAGAGGGTGTAAGGGTGACCAACCGTTTGGTGTTGGGTTGGGTGCTGGGGGGGGGGGGGGGTGGGTACTAGCGTCGTCAATGATAGAGGGTGTAAGTGTAACCCATCGTTAGGTGGTTGGTTGGGTGCTGGGAGGGGGAGGGGATACTAAGCATCAATGAGTGAGGGTGTAAGGGTAACCCACCGTTAGGTGTTGGGTTGGGTGCTGGGGGGGGGGATACTAACGTCAATAAGAGAGGGTGTCAGGGTAACCCACCGTTAGGTGTTTGGTTGGGTGCTGCGGGGGATACTAGCGTCAATGAGAGAGGGTGTAAGGGTAACCCACCGTTAGGTGTTGGGTTGGGTGCTGGGGGGGGGGGGGATACTAACGTCAATAAGAGAGGGTGTCAGGGTAACCCACCGTTAGGTGTTTGGTTGGGTGCTGCGGGGGGTACTAGCGTCAATGAGAGAGAGTGTAAGGGTAACCCACCGTTAGGTGTTGTGGACGAGTTAGTAAGTCTGGCGAACAAGTTAGTAAATTGTACCAACGAGTTAGAAAGTCGTAGCAACATGTTAGTAAGTCGTGTGAACGAGTTAGTAGTCCAGTGGACGAGTTAGTAAGTCTGACGAACGAGTTTGAAAGTCGTAGCAACATGTTAGTAAGTCGTGTGAACGAGTTAGTAGTCCAGTGGACGAGTTAGTAAGTCTGTCGAATGAGTTTGAAAGTCGTAGCAACGTGTTAGTAAGTCGTGCGAACGAGTTTGTAGTGCAGTGAACGAGTTAGTAAGTCTAGCGAACGAGTTAGAAAGTCGTTGCAACATGTTAGTAAGTCTGGCGAACGAGTTAGTAAGTCTTGTGAACATGTTATGAAGTTGTACGAACGTGGAAGTAAGTCGTGGGTAGTCCCAATTGTCCATACCGAATATCCATGCAAACCATACCGAGGCATTTAATAATACGAAAGACAAATTAAGTAAACCTCAGATACTGGTGATATTCGATCCCTCCCGCGAAACTCGGCTGGAAACCGACGCCAGCCATCTACACTCGGGTACAGCCTATTACAAAGGGACAACAACGAATGGCGGTTTAACATGTGGTAGTCGATTTCTTACCTTACAATGGGTGGTAATAGAACTCGTACTCGAGGCATTAGCAATTAAATATGCGATCTCTGAATGCCATATCTACCTTGCCGGACTACCCCCATTCGTAGTTATAACAGACCATAGACCACTTTTACCCATATCTAATAGTTATACGTTAAACCACGTAGACAACGCTAAACTGCAACGTTTCAAAGCAACTCTACAATCTAAATATCAGTTTACTATTAAATGGCAACCAGGAAAAAAAAATCTCATAGCAGATTGTCTCAGTCGGTCACCAGTAGACGACCCAAACACGGGGACTTCAGTGAGCGTCAGTAACATTAATGCAACTAATGCTATCCATTAGTTGCTCAGTGGCAACACGACCCATCATCCCAGCAAGTTGGATTTGTAGTCAGGAAATTCTTTGTCGAACTGGGAATACCAACTAAATTCCGAAGTGACAATGGGCCCCAATATAACGCAGCAAGTTTCTGACAACTGCTAAACCGATGGGGCGTAGATCCCGTAGAATTAACTACAAGTTCACCATATATGTGAAACAAATTAAAAATATGCTAGCAAAAATGGATAAACCTGATATAAACGCCGAGGAATTCCAAGTGGGGTTAATGGAACTCCGTAACACCCCACGAACTGACACTGGGATATCGCCTAACGAAATTGTGTTCGGTCGTCATATAGGTTCCAAGGTTCCAATACACCATACAGCGTTTGACCCCAAGTGGTGGAAAATTGCTGATGAAACAATAAACAAAACCGTAACCCTTTATAACGCAAGTGCGAGAGACCTCCAACCATTATGAATTGGAACTGAAGTACGAATACAAGATCAAAGTTGGAACAAAGTTGGAGATATCATTGAGATCAGTCCATTACGCAATTATCGTGTCAAACTTGTTTCAGGACGTACCTGGTGGCGAAATAGGCGGTTTTGAAGACATTTTAAACAACCGCTCGAAACTGAAAGTAATTTGGACAGACTTATTTTATCTCATGTACTCTGGCAAGTCGCAATAAAGTACGATTCAAAAGTGCTCTCACAGGGATTTGATTAAAATTCATTCCTGACTTAATTAACATTCAGACTGTGGTTTGAATGAGAGAATACACTACCGGTGGATGTAATGGAAACCATTGCCTTCCTCTAATGAGTATACTTTTGCTCGCCTTTTAACCTTTGTGGCTGACTTTAGGCGCTATTGGGATTAAACTGTTGGTTTTCTCGGCGGGGGCGGACTGCCTAACGATCTTTTAACCGCCGGCTAAATACTGATTGATAATGCAATCAGTGTGTGGCTGTTTACAGCTTCTTTCGGCCAATGAAACAGGGAGCCCCATTCATCACCTTCCTTTTAAATATCCGGTTTCATTTTATTTCACTTTATATGAAAGCGAAGTTACGCGATGAGCCTAAACTAACTGTTGTGGTTTTCCTTTCTAATTGCATTATTATAGGACAAAGATTCAGTTTAGCCTTTATTTGTAGTAACAGTCCCGTGTAATACTAGTGGTACTGTAATACCGGGAGATATTCTCCGATCGTTTTCGTCATAACTGGCCAATAATGTGGTCTAAAAAGTACGAAAAAACATTTATGTGGAACATCATTTTACACTCTATACATCACAATAACGTGATTTTTTAAGGATTTCGACAAAACATATTTTCATCTCAATTCTGATTAGTTAGTTGAAGAGTAATGATAGAAGGAAATTGTATAGTAATAGTATCTGCCGTGTTTTTAATGGTTATGTACTCCAGAAATTTACATTAAGTATCCATTGAAATATGGCTGCCATTCATGTGTGAGTGTGGGGCGAGTCACTTATTCCAGGTGAGCCTTAGCGTAGTGGTGTGTGCGATGCCCTCACTTACGTTAGTAGGTCCGCGTAGCGAGACCTCTTGTATTCACTCCGTTGTTGTTGTTGGTGTTGTTGATATTAATTTCCACTTGGGTTTTGGTTTTAAGGCTTCATATGGCGCGAAGTGGATCACTTGGTAGGGCGTGGTACTTGGAATCTCTAGGTCCCTAGTTCAATCCCCACATTCCGTTGAAGTTTTCTGTTAGTAAGATTGTTAAGTGCCATTCAAGGAGACAGCACCTGCGTTAGTAGACGCGGACCTTTGGGCGATCTCGCCCTTGTCCGTATCTAGAACATTGCAATATTGTGTTTATTGTTACTTTGAGCATATTGAACGTAACAACAGTATAAAGTGTAAGTATTATTTGGACATTTTCTACGAATCGTGTTCTAATACAAGTATATTCGATATTTTCTGTGCATTGTAGCGGTTGAATCCATTGTCTTGCATTCACACCACTCCAAAGGTCGTGGGTTCTACACCTGCAGTTCCCTTTCCAGATTCTTCCAGATTCGATTTCAGAATAGTTAAGTGTGAAAGAAACTGTATGCAGGTTTGCTATTTTTGTGTCACTATAGGATACTCACTACATTAAATTCGATGAATATAATACTGCAACATTATTATTTACAATGCAATAAATAGTTATTATTAATACCCATTAATGTAATAAACCTGCTATAAACATTCAAGTCATTAAATTTCCTGTTCTAATAAGCCTATCTTATAGCAACTAATAATTATCATTGTCTAAGAAATATACTGCAGTTTTAATTGAAGTTTAGGTAAAGGTGATAATTAGAAAACTTCTAATTAATTGTTGATATGGTAATATTATTGACTAAGATAGTATGGTGGTTTTTGCTATTGTTAGCAAGTAATCGTTGTTTATCTCAGGAAGGCTATGCCCCCGTAGATAATAATCTCGCGGCCATTGTTATTGATGCCCTTGATAGGCTGGTACAATATACAAATAATCATGGAGAGCAACTTATTGTGGATGGTATCATAGGACTACGGGCAGCACAAGGTAAGTTGGAGTTGATCAGAATTAAATTGCCAAGAACAAAACCCACAATATATATTGAAGGAGTTAATGGCACTTAAAATGACTGCGAACACCAAATATGAGTTTAGTGGGTTTAAATTCTTAATTTAATTTAAAACGTTAAGGGAAAGGAACAGGTTACGGTGGCGTTATTTTCTAACCAAAACAATAAACCAAAATTTTTCATGTGAGTCAAATTTGCCATGGAGATCTCTTTTTTTACTTAAAGGTCAGAGGTGTGGCAGCTGAGCTGGCTTTTTGCACATTTTAAAAATAACTTTAGTAATACAACGATTTTCTATCACAAAATTAAACTTTAGAATGTAATAATTGTGTTTAGCAAATGCATGGTTTTCTACAAAATTAAGTGAGAAAATAGAGGATTTTTAGATATAAATTATGTTTACACTGAACAACGAGTTTATAACAGGAAAGGTTAATTATACTAAACGGTACGTACTGTATATATAACTTGTTAGTTCAACCATTAACATTGTAAATAATCGCCAGGTTGTCGATGGACCTAACAGCTAAATTCAACAGTTTTTCTTTAACACTTTATATGTGCCCCTAGAGGGAAGCTTCACCCTTTCAGATCGAAAAGTAATCTGCTATCTTTACAGCACTCTATTGGTAACACACCCCTAGCGAGAGTGTTCCCACCTTTTGGATCAAAAAGTGACAAACTAACTGGCCACTCAGCAGTCTCCTTGGCTACCCAAATAGATCCCTTCTTGAGAAGGTATTTAAGGGAGGGCTGCGCACCACTTTTTCCTCACTCTCAAGTCGACATTCTGTCTGTTCTTGGTGCTACCAGACACACCACACATATGGCGAATGTGATATCCTCTTCTACGCAGGACTATTGTTCAGCGAGTAATAGGAAGTTTAAAAGGCGTAAAGGCGAGGTGAAAGGAAATTTCGTGGAATAAAATTACGTATTACAGCTTATTTCCTTTATTGGACCTCAGTGTCAGCGGAAAGCATATTTGTTTTCTTTGTAATAAATAGTTAATTGTTTACAATTAATCTACTTTGTACAGTACAATTAGTACTATAAAAGCCCATCTCTCTGTTACTCTTTTATCGAGTGCATTAGGCGTTCCCAGTGGCTACCTGTACTAAAGTGCTGAGTAAAAGGATGGTAACAGCCTGACCTGTCTAACGACTTACCACTTAGTGTGAGTCGCTCAATAAAACCTCGTCAGTATATTATATTTTTATAAATATGAAAACAACAAACAACCCCTTTCAATAACTCGAGATTGAAACGATATGCCATGAATTACTAAATATTCAACTTATTTAATGCATATCATATTAAATGATATGCAATTCCTAACAAAAATAATATATTCACGAAAGTAATCTTTACTGTTTTCGTTTGAACCGTATTATTATTTTCACGTAGGAGAACTTTCTGGGATTTATGACAAGGTGAATGACGCGAAGGTAGCCAGTTCCTTAGCTGCGTTAGTAACTGATATAGATGATATTGTGGATAAATTGTTACATGTCGTTGTGAAGAACGCGCCAAATTACTATAAAGGTGAGCGGAATTTGAAACAAATTATTCTGAACAATAACCGTGTAACTTTCATGTTTAACTTTTATGCTGTTCATAATTATCAAGCAAGCAAACAGTCGACCGAAGCCGGAGGCGACCCGAGGGCTCCTCTTTCGATAGCTGACTACTCGAAGGTGCGAAGGTAGGGGTGG
>JAUCBJ010006268.1:0-33285 GCA_032718475.1 Nemertoderma westbladi | reverse complement strand
TAAACAAAGAAATTCTCCAGGACATGGGTATAGTTGCAATTGGTGATATTATCGCGATAACCAAACACGCCAAAGCGGTGCACGCTCAGGATACCACAACGAAAGTGTCCTCGATGGCTGGGGAAGCTATGTACGAAGCACAAAACGTCGCTAGTGCGAAACAAACAGGCACTGCAACGAAACCAGTCGGTGGGACGACGAAACAGTCTGGTGTTGTTACGAAACCGTCTGGCGGTGCGACGAAACAGTCTGGTGTTGTTACGAAAGAGTCTGGTGGGGCGACGAAACAGCCTGTTAGCGCGACGAACACGAAACAGTCCGGTGTTGTGTTAAAACCATCTGGCGCTGCGACGAAACAATCTGGCGGTGTTACGAAACAAACTACTGTTACAACGAACGCTGTGAAGAAGCCTGTTGCGCAGAAGCCCGTTGTCAGTTCGGCTACCGAGCGAACTCTCTCGCGAGCGCTCAACGCGCAGAGTCAGACAGCGGCGCGTCGGGAAACCAACGGCACAAAGACGGAGCAGGTCGTGAGGAAGGTACCGGGCGACCTGAAAGTGAACGTGGCGCGAGCGGATCCCGTTGGTAGACCGCGGGAAGCCCCGCTGCAGACCGTAGTCCCACTCGCTAAACGGACCGTGGTAATGTCGGCCAACGCCGGCCTCCCATTGGCCGAGGGCCCACGCGAACCCAAGGTAATGCGCCTCCCTTTCGTGGAGACGCCAGCTCAACCGCCTGTCGTCTTCAAACTTAGGAACTTAGATGTGGATTTTGAGGACGTCATTGAGGATGACTTTGACGATGAATCAGACGACTTTGGCGACGAGTTTGTAGATGAACCCGGCGCGTTGGCCTACGCCGGCGTGCTGGACCCGTCCCGCGCCCCGCGGGCTGTTATCGCCGCGCCCTCTATCAAACAGCGGCTGGGCTCCGCCCCAGAGCCCACCTACGTGCTGGCGGAACGCGAGATCACCGCGAGCGTGTTCACCCGTCTGGGGGGCGGGAAACCCGAGCGGAAACCCGTCGCCGATAGGATCGGAGTCCCCGGGCCCAGTCGCGTTCAACTGAAACGGGTTCATACGAGAGACCCGGGGAAGAAGAAACCCGGGTTGGCGGATTCCCCGAAGTTCACCATCACCGTGGATCGGAAGCGGGCCATACGGAGGGGAAACAGCGCGGCTCCTAGCACGTCGGGGGGGAATAAAGTGATTGTCGAGGGAAATAAAGTGAGAGTTGGGGGAAATAAAGTGGGAGGAAATAAAGTAGAATTAGGGGGAAATAAACCGGGGATTATTCAGCTCAATAAATCCTCTTCCACAACGACTCAAAGTAAAGACAGTGTGTTCAAACGGATTGGGTGAGGATAGAAGCAGGGATCGTACGGTAGTTACTTTTTGCGGTAGCGGTAGTACCGTACGATCCCTGGATAGAAGGAATCCAGATACTTTTATCTTGGTTTATTCATATTATATTTTTGTTTGCAATTGTTTTATATAATTAATATACTTCCTTTAAGTTGAGGTCACCAAATAATTTATTGATTTTACGTTATTTCATATTAATTAACCTTATTTATCAATATTAACCATATTAATCTTGTGTCGGAGCACGGCTCTCTAGATCCCCTGATAGAAAACATATTTCGCCAACATTTTGATCAAATCAGCAAGATTTGCAACTTATGAATGAATGCTTTATTAGTTTGAAAAGGATCCATTCAAAATTCACTGAGTGTGCTTCGAGTACTATATATTACATGTAATACGAATTATTTTAGCCAAAAAACAATGGGCGTATCAATATTTCTAGATGATTTAATTTAAGATAATTTAAAACGGTATCCTTACAATTCAAACTTGGGTTATGTCAAGTGCCTCATTTTTAAAGCGCGCCGTATTAAGGAATAGTTTGGTAGGTCTTCATATTCTAAAGTTCGGGGTTATTTTCAAATCGGAGGTTTAACTTATAACGTTTTCCAATTTAAGACGCAATGCACCGGATATCCGGCCGGATATTAGTACTTTTGGTATCCAACATACAAAATCTGGAAGCCGAAGTAAATCTATATCCGATTATCTTTCTCAAAAATAATTTAAAAATAAATGAACTGATAACGGTAAAACAGTAAATGTATTAGAAACATGAATAAACTACACTGTAAACGTATGATATAGGAATTCGGGTAATTGAATCAGTTACACAAAACTAACAGCTACTTTTCTCTCTTTTACTAGAGTTTAATATCAGGGAAAACTCTCAGCTATCGGTAAGGAGAGGCAAAAATGTTTCCTTGTAAATCAGTTCCCTACTGTGTATTATAATTTTAGTACTACAGTGGGTTGCCATCATTATAGTAAACTGTAAAATCATTAGAAAAAAGTTCGCTTTATGTGATCTCAACATCTTTAAAATAATTTCCCCCTCGTTTCGCTCCTGTCTCCCTTCTACTTATGCACATTAACGTATAAAGATTCGGCTTATACCATTAATTATGGGCCACACTTTTGCCATCAATAACACCTACTACAGTATGACTAATACCCCCATATTTCCAAACCGAATCCTCTCCTTAGTTTTATTTATCTACACTTTCCTGTTAATTTTTAAAAATTTTCAGCTTATTCACTCTCATCGTTGGTCTCACCCCTTTATACCAAAACTTAAACAAGCTACAATTCAATTATAATTTTTAGTTGGGGTAGGGGGGGCGTGGTGAGAATTGACGAGGGGGGGGGGGGGGGGGGGGTTGGGCTTTCCCCCCACCCCCAGTCAAAATGTCTTACACATACCCTTATTGATATATTTGTTCGAGAACTGAATGTTTTTGCAATTCCCAAACATTGAGAATGATATACAAAGTTGGTTCAATCGTAATTATCACACTTCACTAGGCATTAATAACGAGGGCGTGTCCTCAACTATGTTCCTTACGATTTATTTGTCTACGTAGGCCGTCTGTGGGTTTTACATATTTCATAACGTTGTGAATGCCAGAAATTAGCATCCTTCATTGAAATATGTTTATATAATGGTAATATATCAATATACTGTATATAATATATATAAATCTTCTTTCTACATTATTATTTAATTAATTTCAACCACATTTTATTTCTCCATTATTCAGATACAATTGTGTTTATATTGTTCTTAACTAGAGATTTATTTATTCAAAGGAATAATTTTCAGTCATTATTCGACCATCTTCCAAAGTCATATTCGCGTAATTAACATCATCCCAGTTTTTTCTGTCGGTTATCGCCCATTTTGGTCTGAGTTTGCCCTGTGGCGGCTTTTTCGCATCCAATAAGCCGACCACTTTCGGTGCTGGAGGCTGCAACCTTTTATTGTGATGTTTATCCTTACCATCACCTAACAGCTCATCAACCGTGATACCACCCTTTAGTCTGGCATCTGTTGCGGCTGTGGCAGTATCCAGTCGTGCTGTGCTACTCTTTGACTTCCCTGCTAGCCTTATGCACTCTTCCTTGTGTCGGTCACTCCATGCTTTCACTTTACAGGTTTTACTGCAGAAATATACCTCCTTACAACGTGTGCACAAGTTGAGCCGGATCCCAACAGACCTGCTGCATTCGTAGCAATATTTGAACAAAGGCGTGCGTCGCTTAGACCTCCCATCCTTCAGTAATCGTTTTATTTCGTCTGGTGATAAATTTGTATCCGAGGCATCAATTGCTATAATTCCAGCCCGACCAATGGCGCGAGGAGACTTGCCCCTTTGTTTGGTGGAGACTTCCCCAGACTTTGGACGGAGGATTCCGAACTGGCTGTTGGCTCCGTGTCCTCTGAACAGAAATCCCGGACTTGGTGATCTGGTCCTTTCATGCATGTTCACTTCCCTTTCAGCTACCAGGCGCTCGTGTTCGCGTTGCAGAATCGATTCCCTGAAAATATCACTTAAATGCTCGAGAATTTCTCGACGCGCATTAAAGGTTTCGCGTTCGGCCGGTGTCAAGGCGTGATAAGGTAAATACGCCACCCGACGGTCCTGGAAATATTTGTACCACGCGTAGTCAACAGCAGTTCCACTTGCACGTTTAGCCCCGGACCCAAACTCGATTGGCAGCAATATATTGGCGTGGGCATCCACAAGATTGTCTAGGAGGGCTATCCTTGCTGATGGCGTTCTTTTCTCCTCAAACTCTGTGCTCACAGCCACACATAATGCGGAACCTCGACCCCATGCCAACTTAATATTCGTGTTTGCTCCTCGATTTAACAGGAGGGATATTGCTGCATCATTACCACTTATAATAGCTAATGTCAGTGGAATATCTCCCTTGGTTATAACATTTGGATTGGCACCATTGGAGAGCAGGAGATTAATTACAAGGGCCGCATTTTCATAGGAATCTTCTCGCATACATGCAAAGTGGAGTGGACTCCTTCCTGTTTCCTTTATTTCTAATGGATCTTTCCCTGCCGATAATTGGATGAGAGCTGCCTTTTGGTCTTCATCTATATTTGAAGTGTCAGTCTCATCAAGCTCAGGGTCTGTAGTTCCATCATCTTCATAGTGCAAAGGGCAATTTGGAGATGCACCAGCCTTCATGAGTAAGTCGACAATCTTAATGCCGTCTTCTCCAGGGAGTGTGGATGCGATATGGATGGCCATAATCCCGAGATGATGATCTCTTGATAGCCTCAATGAACAATCGGCCCCGCGGAGAAGAAGAATTCGGACACCTTGCACATCGGCAGCTTTGACGGCAAAGAACAGTGGTGGAAAAGGAACGCTGGTTACGTTTGGGCTGGCTCCACGTCTCAATAGCATTTGTATGGTTGCTTCGAGTTCTGCTCTATTAGCTTTAGCTTGAGCGAGTTTCCTCGCTGCACCATCTTCGGGGGTTTGTTTGGATTTTCCTGTCCCACCTGGTCGGGTTTGGTTCGAGAATGCATTGGCTGAGCGCTCAATCATATCAGGGGTGACTTTTATTTTGTAGTTCACTAAAGATCTGTTTGAATCAAAGTCTTGGTTTTCCATTTCAATGAGCCGATCAACGTTATCAACATTTAAATACGTATCCTCCTCTAGACTTGGAATTTCATTCACAACATCAACCTTAGAAACATCATTGGTTTCTTCCATGTTTTCAACCTCCTTATCCACTCCCTCAGTGTCCCTGTTCATTTCTGTATGAATATTATCTACCGTGTGCTTATCAATCTGCTCAGACTCTTTATTAGTGGATTCAGTTGCGCTTTTTATAGACCCTTCTTGATTTATACTTTCTTTCATACTGATAACCCTTTTAACGTGATCTTCAGCCAAGTTGGTTTTGAATGATGATACTGGGTAATAATACAGGTAACAGGCAGTTAGAGGAGTTATTCCTTCATTGTTTAATCTATTCACATCGGCGCCATCATCTAAAAGTACATTGATAACATCATGATGATTCTGGACAGCAGCTAACAGCAATGGGGTATTTCCTTGGCAATCCATAACATTAGGACTTACCTTCCCCGTGTCAAGTATTTTTTTGACAAGAGTCGCGTCACCATCTATAGCAGCTTGGAGAACCGACTCAGATTGTAGCTCAAGTATTCCCTTCTCTTTAAATTCACTCCTGTTCCCATTAAGAATGTTTTCGACTGAAAATGTTAAATTGTTATGTTCATAACTATGCTTAAGCAGGTGACTCTCCATGTCTCTCAGTGTAGGTGTCTCGTTTGTACATATCATTTGAATGTTCGTGTAGACCTTATCATGATAAAAATTATTGTAAAATTCCCATTCATCGTAGGTCATTGTGGTAAGGTCAAGATTTTGAAGAGACCTTTCTACAGGCACTCTTGAAATCTGACCAAACTGAGAGGGGAAAAGTTCCAAGTTTGGCAACGCTGTTTCCATATCAACGAGACTCCTGGTCAGTTGAGGCTCCTCTATGTATATATTAGACCTCCTATGGTAACTCCATTCAAAATCCGGAAATTCCTCCATTGACACGCGTGAGTTCGATGTGGCGGTTATCACGATCAACTTGTTACGAGACCACAAGCCCACGTCCTGCGTCCCATCCGCGTAGGTATAGACCCCGGGTCCAAAACGCTCGTCCCATTGGTAAAGACCTTGGAATGTGTCCCCGTTTGGGTAACTCATCCTGCCGTATCCATCGCGTCTGTCTTTGTAGAAAGATCCCGTGAATTCGTGCCCACTCGGCCATGAGTACGTCCCTCTTCTGTGTTTGCGATCCTTGAAAAATTCACCCGTGAAGATTTCTCCGTTGGTATAGATAGCCTTTCCGCTCCCGTGTCTCATGTTACTCTGGAAATCTCCTTGGTAACTGGTCCCATCCGAGAATATTTGTTTCCCCTTTCCGTATCTGCAATTGTTTTTGTATTCCCCCTTGTACGACGAGCCATCCTTCCACACAAACTCTCCCTGTCCTTCTTTAGCGTTGATCTCTATATCACCCACGTAAACAGCTCCCGCCTTGTATTCTAGAATCTTCTGATTATTTTGCGCTGTTGTCAGCTTAGGCAAGTTGTAATGACCCATCTTTGATGGAACGCCATTGCCGTGGGACGTGGAACTTTTCTTGGAAGCATTTTCAACTAATTGAGTAAATATAGCGGCTGTAAGTGGCGGATCTACCGACTGTTTGTGAGCGACTGCAGCCGACATTGTTAAACTAGCTTAATTATATATAAATATCCCGTATGCAAATGTAATAGTATGATTAGCAATCGATTAATTTCAACCTTGCTACAAGACGACCTTCCAATACGTGGCTCGCCAGAAAAAGGCTAAATAAATAATATTCAGTAGGTTTAAGAGAGATTGATAATGGATCGTTGTACTGTAAGGTAATACTGGAATTAACAGCACATAGAAAAAATACAAATGATAAAGGCAAATAATAATTAATAACCACATAAATGTATCAAGCTCATCGAAGTACATCCAATGTAAATATAATTATTATTTCAATACAATATTCCCCTCATAACACTACGTTGATTATGGTTGCTAGGAGACGGAATATCTTCCAATATTCGCGGTTGGGTTCAAACGCGCTCGCTTGTAATCCTGCTCCCGCCGACAAAAGAGTTTATTAACACTTTCGCTCTTATAATATGATGTGATAGTGATCCTGGGCCCCAAATTAATTAGACAGTTAGTCAGTCTTACATTAGCTTGTTTACATTCACATTCACAACGAGGTTGATGGCGCAATCGGATCCAATTCCTCTCTGAGAAATTGTGTTCACATTGCTGTTTAAAATGTCATAGGCCCCCTATATTTTCGCGCATAACATAACTTTATTAATTATTTCACCTTGGTAAACTCATCCATGGCTTTATGTTAAGGTGACCAGACGTCCCGCTTTCGGCGGAGCAATCCCGCTTTGGAGTCCCTGTCCCGCTGTCCCCCGAGATGCCTGGCGGGACGCCCGATTGTCCCGCTTTGGCTGAAACGATCCTGCTTTTCTAGTGTAATGTTGAAATTATTATTTTAACTCTAAACTGAACTAAACCTTATGGTATGGAAATTTGAAATGACTGATCTGCCGCACTGCACTGCAGCTGTTAAGTTCACCCACCACTAATACCTGTACGGGCTGACTGAAATCGAAACTGAAACCATTTATACAGTATATTATAATTGTTGTAGGCCTACTTTTTCATGATTAAGTTCCTGTGCGCGTAAGAAATGCGAAGCGATTTTGATTGACTCCATATTACCGTTTACTAATGAACTTATGTTTAATGATATCGAACAAGCTTCATTTGTTTCAGTTGCCTTTGACAGTTCAAACCGAATGGTGCGGTGGCTGATTGCGGCCTATTATTTACATTTTTTAATGTTTTTCACCCGGGTGAAAAATATTTAAATGTTTAATCTTTCGGTGATTGTTTTGATTAGAATAACATGCCACTATAACCTGATCCTTTCCCTTAATTGATTATTAAGATTGGTCGAGATATTAATCGCCAAGAGAGAATCTGGATCAAAATGATAGCTTTCGATATTATTTATAAGGAATCTAACTACATGTGTTCAGAGTTCTGACACATTCCTGGCGCGTTTTTCACCCGAGTCATAAATATTTTTTGACCTGGGTGATAAACTGACTTTTCTTCAGATCAAACTGGGCTCAGTCCCGCTTTACCGTAAGGTAAAGCGTCCCGCTTTGGCACTCTGTGAATCTGGTCACCTCACCTTATGTATTATACAGTTCTACTGTACTACTGCTACTACTGTATTATAATCGGCCTGCGTCATTGAAATTGCACATTGAGATGCTATACCGGCTTAGGGGGCGTTCACAAATCAGCTGACACTTTTTCAGGCCATTTTTGACCCCTCTCCCCCTCGTGTGACACCTTGATGACACTTTGGTTTGAACCCTCCCCCCCCCCTATGCTGACGCGTCAGCTTTAATATAATGCGATAAAAAGAATTACAATGTCGTAAGGCAGTACTTCTCAGGATTAATTACTTCTTGATTCTTTTGAAAGTCTGAGTAATTCATAATAAAACTTGATTAAACACTTACAAATAAAAACTTTATTAAACACTAAATATGCAAACAGTATTATACACTACAATTACAGTACATCAAAACTTAATCATCGTCATCAGCCTCAACAAGGTAGAACAGAGAAGAGAAACTTATAAATACTTATACCTAATTACTTACCTATATACATACCAAATTGTGGATTGCCCATGTCTACCCTTCTCGATCGCCTATTTATACTGCAAAAGTCGTTAAATAATTAAACTGTATTATTTATACTAACAAAATAGCAGGAGGCTACATTTGGATTTCGTTATTTTTGACGCCATGGGTCTTCTAGTGTTAAAAATACAAGAAAACGTTTTGTACCTACACTTAAAACTCAATTGCCTTAAATTTATTAAAGTTACAATTTAATTGTAACAACTTTAATAAATTTAAGTCAATTATTTTCAAAGTTTTATTCACTACAGTCCATCTCGACAATTTTGTAATGTTAGGTACAAGGTACATATTGCTTATGTACTGTACCGACATATGGCACTACTAAAATATGTTGGTTGCATACTGACAAACTCATCTTGCTTTATTTGACACCAGAGTTTATACTGAGAAAAAATAACCAAAAAGGAAAGAAAGGTATGAAAAGCACATTTTATAAAAGATCAGCTGACACCTTGGCTATACCCCTCTCCCCCCCTGATGACACTTTAATGACACCCCTCATTGACCCCTCCCTCCCCCCTCGGTGCGTCAGCTGATATGTGAACGGCCCCTTAACAAAAACGTTTTGTCACCACCATGCAATCCACAATTGGCAAGCCCAATGCAGCGTGCATTAAGAATGCTATGTTGGCTTATCAACAAAGTTGCACCGCCACAACTCCCTATCCCCCTTGACTTTCGCGAGATTATCCTCATCTTCAAGGCCAGTTTCCTTTGGGAGGCGTCTCTTGAAAGTCATGGGCTGTCCATCATGTTTAGGCTCCCAAAGCACTAGATTAAGCACAGGCTGGCTGGCACGGCGAAAACAATTTCCTGCAAATCGGAGGCGGCTTTCTAGTGTCAAGCTTGGGGGAACCAATGATACACCAATGTTATATACAGCTGTAGTTCCTGGTTGCAGATGTGTGCATTGTACTTGGCCCAGTAAAGCCGACGTAGCATTCTTGTGAATATGCCATCCAGAGGTTTGGTGTCCTCATCAGTTAGAGCCCAGCATGGACTCCCATAGAGGAGTAGAGTACTGGAACTACTGCTGCTCTAATCTCTAAATAATCGGACCTTAAGTTTCCGATGAATTTTGTGTGACTTCCAAATCCTGCAAAAGCCTATTCAATGCTGCCCATCCCTTTCCCTTACGTACAGTATTTGAAGGTCCTCACTATGTATTATAGAAAACCCTGTTGGTCGATGAAAATCATGTTAATGCTTGAAATCCCCCTTTCTCACTTCTCTATTAATTGTAGGCCTATTGTAGATAGCCGTCCCTTCCCTATAATACAGATGTACAGTACATCCGCAATCCAATATTACATTACTCTTTATACATTATTCTTTCATAATTTGCAACATAGTAATATTCCACTGTAGTAGGCCCTATACTTCGTTTATTTTAGAAGGGCGTAGCAGTTTATATCTTTCGCTCTACTCTCGTAGCAATCTAAGCCGGTACGCCAATACAAGGCCAGCCAATAGTCTCAACTTAAGTTGGAGCTGTTCCGAATAATCCATCGACAAATCACGTTTACCTCGATCTATCGTTTCGATCCCTCAATTTTCCTGAACTTTCAAGAAGTAGAAATCCTTGCACAATGTCGACAAATTGACGTTTCGTTATGTCGTTTTTCACCACACTCTGGATATCGAGCTTCCGCGGTAATTCCCTTTGGCCTATTATAAGTTAATTGAAAAAGAACCGTACTTTTGGTGGCGAAAACATTCTTCCCAACCACCATGTCCCGTTCCCTTAGACACCTGGGAAACACATTTCAGTAAACTTTTCGCAAATACTCAACCCTTGGTCGACGTTCAAGATATTATCGCTGATTCCGATGGAGAACATGATGAATTACCCTACAATGCACCATTCCTACAAGAAGAAGTAAGGAAAGAATTTATGAGCAAGCCCAATGGTAAATCAGGAGGCCCAGACAGTCTTCCGTACGAACTACTGAAAAAATCTCTTCCACTTACATTAAATTTCTGGGTACTATTATTCAACATCTGTTTCTTTACAATAAATATTGTAACCAGTTGGAAGTCAAGCATATGTAAAGTACTTTACAAGGGAAAATGTACACGAAATGATCCGGACAACTATAGAGGGATTGCACTACTCTGCAATATTTATAAAATTCTAACAAGCCTAATCGCCAAAAGCTTTAGAGACTTTGTTATAGATAAAATACCCCGTGAACAATTTGGATTTTTGCCCGGTCGATCCACCGCGCAACCCATTAAGCAACTAATAGACAGTATAATCTCCAGCATCCCGCACAAGAAGCCAGTCTATGCATGCTTCGTGGATTTCAGAAAAGCCTTCGATTCTGTTTCAAGGGAAAGGTTAATCAACAAATTAAAGACCCAATTCAATATAAAAGGGCGTCTCCTACGATTTCTCAAACTTTTGCTCTCCACCAACTATATCCAGGTGTTCGATGGTCTCAGAAAAACAAACTTGATCGCCCAACTACGAGGGTTACTTCAGGGAGTACTCACTGAGTCCGTTGCTTTTTATCCTATACATAGCTGATATTATCATTGGTTAGTTAGTTGCTTCTTTACCCACTATCTTTTCGACATCCAATCAATTAGTTTAAAAGTGAAATGCTTTTTTTTGTAATTAATTATATAGTGTTACAAAACAAATTGAACTGTAGTATTTTACTTGAGTAAGCATAACTAACAGTTAGATAATAAAACTTAATCGGTACCAGTATACATACACCCCGTCACCGAGCAACCATTCAAACGATAAGTGAAGTACTGATACCGGTACGGTAGTCCTTGACTGAATCTGAATAAGTGACAATGCAGCTAACTATTGAATCCGCTAACGCCTTGGTGATTACCAAATCCATGTTCGCGAATATTTGCGCGGAAAATGGTTCGTTTGTTCGGACGTTTCTCGAAGAATACCTGGACGAGAACTCGAGTTTTCTGGACGATTACGTCGTTAAGAAATGTACAGCCGGTCATATTACTGAATGGCTGCAGCTTTCTCTGTCCTCTGCTTCTAACAACACCTCCACCACCCCGGCTTCGCCATCCACTGTTCGGGGTACCGGGTACCGAGAGTCCAGCATTTCGCAGAGACCAATGAGGACATCGGCGACGACACAGTATAGCTACCGGTACCGATTAAATCCGGCAACCCCGATGAATTATTATAATCCAAAATCACAATACGCGACTTGCTGCAATCCCAGTACGTCTTGCAAATCTTCCGACATGGCGCCTGTGGTGACGTCTTATCTTCTAAACCAGACTAACACCGCACGAAAACGCACATCAATGGACCCAACAGACCCTAGACTACACCTAATTGAATCTAAACAGACTACAACCAGTTCAACCGATTTATTCACTTATAACACGGAACTCGATAGCCCCTCAGTTACCACTACCGCTACAGTCTCAGACAAATGTTCTTCCCAAGATGCAGTGCCGGCACATGTAACAGGAATTAGATTTATTAAGGCGGAAGACGAATGGGAGATTGAACCTGACGTATGTCCGGCTGAGAGCGGTATGGACAGGTTGTTTTGCGGTGTAGACTCTACTCGGGATCTCCCCTTAGAAACACAGACTCCAAACAATGACGTAATAACTGGAGGTATGAATGTTCCTCTATACCAAGATGGAGCTCAACCCCAGGGTGTAGCGCAAAGGAGCCCCGCGAATGAAAAGCCATTCGGCTGTACTTTTTGTAGTAAGTCGTTTGCAATGAAAGGCAACCTAAACCGACACTACATGACCCATACCGGTGAGCGCCCATACCAATGCGGCGTCTGCCACAAACGATTCTCTCGCCTCGGCAACCTAAAAACGCACAGGCGTTTACATACCGCAGAGGCAAGAGACCGTAGGCTTGCGATACGCGCGGGAAAGGATTCACGCAAGACTTCAGTCTATCGCGCCGCAAACGAAACCAACACTCGTGGAGATATAACGTAGTGCAACTGTATGTAAATTGGCTAAGAAACGTCTGCCACTCACAGTTAGTTACTCGCCTTAAAGAATAACAAACTGTTTCTGTTTTAATGTATATTGTAATTGAATAACTTGTTTCATAGTTATTTTTAATTTACTCCTTAAAGTTAATATTTTAATTTTAAACTTAACAAATTAAGGTTATAGAAAACCAAAACGTTAAGGAATAAGGAGCATTTTTAATGGAGCATATACTTTTAAAATTGACTCAATTTTATTCTCGAAAAATTTTAATTTGTCATTATTATTTGGTGCTGAGTATAATGGGCCCCAATCTATGATCCTCACTTCTGATATTAATTGGTTCTCATTTATATTGTTAAAGTCTCGGTATGTCACCCATTTTGGAACATTATTACCTTTATTTGCAGTAATCGACCCCACTAAGGTTAGTAACTGTGTACTCGTGGTCTGAGTAAAAACATGGGAAAATTCTGTGTTGCATTATTGATCGGAGCGAGATGTTGTTAGTAACTGGAAGGTCGATTAGGGTACAACAAGATCTATTATTGATACGAGTAGACTCAGTTTAGTTTTTTACAATTAATTCATGACAATCAAATGCAAATATTTAATAATTCTATAGTTTTGGGTGTTTTTTTTTATCAAGAATATTTATTGTTTTTTATTATTTAGGTCACCTTGTATTGAAATGTCATATTGGGTTCTAGGGTGGAGAACTATCTCAATTTCTTCCGTAAACGATGTGGATTATATAGTATATATAAAGTAAAGTTGTCCGAATTGAATCCGTTTGTTACACTAAGTTTTGATTGTGGCAATGGGGCGAGATATATAAAGATAATATATATTGTAAATGAACTCATCATTTTACAATGCCTTTCATTCCTTCGCTCCACATAGATACACCGTGGTGTTTGGTGTGCATCATCCTTACACCATGTTCTAAAATATAGTGTCGTTGTTCAGTGACACCTCCCCCCCCCCCCCCCCCCACAATTTTTTCTACAAATCTTAATGAGATCGCATGAAATTTGAAACAGAGATAGTTTCACCTCCCTCATCTTTGCTGGGTGAGCTAGAATTTTTATTTTTGCTTTCATTCTTTAGCTACAAGTGTTTGAAAAAGGTGTCTCCGTTTGATATTGCGCCACTTACACTTATTCTTCAACCTTATAGTGATTTGTTGGTACTGATGGAAAGCTGGCTATACAAGGATTCCAAATATGTATCACAATCTGTATAGGGAATTTTTGGATATGTGTCAATGTGCTTCCCACGAAAAATACAAGTAGCACATTTAATAATCAAAAATCATCACCAAATCAACCTGATTGTAAGACATTATGGGTTTTCTGGGACGCTGATAACGAATATGACACCCAATTTATATTATTATAGCATTATTAGTTATTAGTTATTATAGTATTATTAGTTATTAGTTATTATAGTATTATTAGTTATTATAGTATATATATTATATATTAGTATTATCCAACCAAATTCAATTTTTGCCGTTTGAAATTTTATGCTACATACATTTTTCGTCCCACCAGACAAGTACCAAAAATGATAGTTGCGTTACCATGAATGATTTTTCACGAGTTGTATCGTGATTAGCGACCTTGAAAACCAGTATAACTTCAGAATTACCAAACCATAGGCAAAATTTAACAGTTTATAATTTTGTGCTAATTGTACTTTTCGTTCTGGTGCACCAGTAGGGCACCAAAATCGGGTTTGCATTACCTGAAATATTTATACCAAGTTTCATTGTGATCAGAGACCTAGAAAACCCGTATACCTTCAGAATTATCATACCAAACACAAAATTTCTTAGTTTGACATTTTTTTACTTGTATTTTTCATCCTGGGGGGGCGACCAAAATAGCACCAAAAATGACGGTTGCATTTCTAAAATGCCCCCCCCCCCCCCCCGGGCCTATAACGTTTGTAAAATAGCCCGGTCTAGATAGGGTTAATGGTGGTGATTTATTTTTTGTTTGAAAATGTCGGCCCAGCCCGCCGTCAAAATTACATGTATTTCAATATTTACTCAAAGGTACGTTTATCTCGAGCTTGGCTAAACGGATATTCCTAATTTTTGGTAAGAATGTTGAAATAAATTGTCTCTAGGTGTGGAACCAAAAAAATAAAAAAAAAATTAAAAGAATTCAAATTTTATTAATATTTTGTATTAAAAAAATAACAATAACACCCCGCGGATATTGGGAAGTAATGGTTCAGCGTATTCGCCGTTGTCAAATTAGTCGGTATTTCTGAATTCCATCAAGTAGTAGTAGAGAAAAGTAAAGAAACCTAAATATTCAAAAAACTGACAAATTTCATTTTGAGAAAAACGCCTTCAAAGTTTTAACTAAATTTTCAAAAATTGTACAAGTTAGAGCATCTATTTCACTATGTCTATCAGTTTGTCTGTCATAAACAAATTAATTATTTCACTTTCACCAACTTAAAATTTTCGCATTGGGGGTTTTCTTGGACTGTGATTTGATTTTCAATGTCAGTTTTAAATTTGAAGTAATCCGGACTGTCTGTCGGTCTGTCTGTTTTTCGGTCTGTCTGTCAAAAAACTAAAAAAGCATTACATTGCCTAATATTCACGATATAGGGGATTTGTTGGGTGGTGATTTCATATCCGATGTCAGTTATAATGTTTGTCAATACCAAGAATGTCTGTCTGCATGTCAGTCTGTCCGTGTGTCTGTCGGTCTGTCTGTTAAAAAACTAAGAAAGCATACCACCTAACAAAAATTATTGCAATAGGGGTATTTCTGGACGGGGATGTCATATCCGATGTAAGGTTTTAGGTTTGTCAATATCTTGAAACTAAAACGTATGATCAGAAATTAAATCACGGACCTAGAAACCACACTTATCTATTAACAACACAACTTAAGTTGTTGTTAGTTAAGTTGTTGTTAGTTAAGTTGTTGTTAGTTAAGTTGTTGTTAGTTAAGTTGTTGTTAGTTAAGTTGTTGTTAGTTAAGTTGTTGTTAGTTAAGTTGTTGTTAGTTAAGTTGTTGTTAGTTAAGTTGATGTTAGTTAAGTTGTTGTTAGTTAAGTTGTTGTTAGTTAAGTTGTTGTTAGTTAAGTTGTTGTTAGTTAAGTTGTTGTTAGTTAAGTTGTTACACACAATGTATCCGCCTTAATCATCTACCTGTAAAATGGTTTACCGCGAGTAGTAAAAGGCAATAACGGGAGGTGAAGAGGGCAATATTTTGGAATACCATTATGTATTAACATGAAAAATAGTTGTTTTTTTCTCTTCCAGGTGTCATCGAGAAAAGCCATTTTGTTTTTAATGTAATAATTAAATAGCTATATTTCCCAATTAAATCAAATATTACTGTAAGAAAGACAATTATTATCTGCACAATATATATTTATTTATTAAAAACATACATAAGTAACATACAAACAAAAAATGTTAAGTTAAAAAAATATAATATTATTATTGTAAAATTAAATAACACGCGTAAAATTTAGTGTGTAATTAATTAAATATAAATGCATTCCAGTCACTAACGAATGACCATTTACTTCAGATAGGGACCACAATGACCTTTATTGAAAAAGGTTACCTCCAGGGCAAATTGGTCGCATATGAAATACAATTTCTTGTTTTGGTTAAAAAACACCGTCACTGTAACATGGTCCTTTTCGTTAATGTTTCATATTAATATTAAATAAATTAAGTTTTTAAACCCACTAAACACACAGTTTGTTGGTTTTTTGCGCATTTTGCGCCATTAACGCATTTACTTACGACTCCCTTTGAATGGGTTAAGAAAAGCTTTCCTTTTCAATATACTCCTAACCATAATTATTGTCTTTATACTTGGCAGTTGAGTAACGCTATTCTTTATATCATCTTCTGTAATTTCAATATGTTTGCAGTTTGCGTTACGCGAAGGTAGAACTCCATCCGACGTAAGCCAGGAGTGCTCCCGTATTTTTTCTATTGTGATTCTCTCTGAGGGATCCTTACAAAGTAATTTTCCGATGAGATCGCGTGCTCGCGGGCTAACCGAGTCCGGGAATGAAGGTGAGTCGGAACGAATGGCGTCGTGTAAGGCGAGGATGGACGTGGATGGACTACGGAATGGAACATCGCCTAGTAGGAAGCAGTACAACGTGATACCGGTAGCCCAAACATCGATCGGATAGCCTCGGTACTCTCTCACGTCTTCTCTGAGACTTTCCGGCGCCTGGAAGGCTGGCGTTCCCGCCGAATCGCTTAGGATATCGTCGTACCCATCCAACTCGACGCTAACTCCGAAATCAGCGATCTTCACGTGACCGTCAGAGCCGAGTAGCAGGTTGGCCGGTTTAATATCTCTACAAAATAAAATAATAATAAATTGCAAATAAACGATAAGTTTTAAGCACAAGATACTCAGTTGTTCGCACAAAGATAATGACCCTTATGGAGCTCCGTATTTATATTATTACATAGCTATACATACTTAGAATATAGTACTTTGTGCATAATATTGTTGTTGTTGGTTGTATAAATTAGTACTCAGTTACAGTTATGGCAAGATATTATATTATTTGCTATAATGATCCAAAAATTGACTATTAATGGCCCATATTCCAGTTGATGTTTTGAAACAGCGGGCATATGGTAATAACTTGTACTTAATATAGAGAATAGGGTTGTGAACATGGTAGTTTTAATTCGCATCACAAAACAAAACTTTTAAAGAAAAGGGTTTGATAGTGGAAGTATTGGACCTTGGGAGCGCCCACTGCCTTACAAGTAGCAACCGAGAGAGGGGAGCCTTAGTGTTGCTTCCGTGTTGCCTCTTCGTGTTTTACTTTCTACAACGTTTACACAATACAAGCAAAAAAAGCAAACAGTCGGCCGAAGCCGGAGGCGACCCGAAGGCTCCTCTTTCGATAGCTGCTACCCGAGGGTAGGGGTGGGCGCTACTCCTATCCCAAGATTTGCTCCCAGTTATTTAACTGGTACTCATCAACACAAGGGCGGGGTAGCTCAGTTGGTTGAGCGCCGGGCCTGCAATCTATTGGTTGTAGGTTCAGCCCCGCCAAGGTCCACTCAGCCTTTCATCCACTGGGGTCGATAAAATGAGTACCAGTTACACAATACATTTGGTGATTAAAATATTAAATGGAGTGTTGGAAGTGTTAAATTTGGTAATTATTTTGTATTGCTTTTTTTTGCTTGGGAGCGGGAGCTTTGATATTAAGTAGGTACTGTAGGCCTGTATGTTAGTATGTTAAGAGCCATGACGAGTCTTATCAAATGAAACCGAGGAAATGTTGATTTCACCATTCCACTGCGAATTCGCTCAAAAATTAAAATCGATAACAACAGAAACATATTATTTGACAGGAAGTTTATCAACGCGGCATCGGTGCAACCTAATTAGTTCCAAGCCGCACGAATCAATGGAATAAAATGTAACTATAACCGCCATTACGGTGTAGCCAGGAACGTAGACGCGTTTCCGCAACACCGAAACAATCTAGCAATGATATTAGTTGGTGTAGGTAGGGGTTCGCCTAATTGCATAATTATTAGTCCTTTTAAGAGCACTTTATTGTTCGGTGATTTTATTAATCACAGTCAACCCTGCGAAACTCACAGTAAACTCACTTTTAAAAGCAAACACAATCTAAGTGTGTTGTTGTGACGATAACGATTTCTATTTGAAGTTGTCAAATCGATGTCAATGTTGGTGTATTCCTCTTTCGGTAATTATAGATAATGTCGATTAAATAACATCGGGTTGATGAAGTCCCTGCCCTGTGGCAGGCGGCGGCGCAGAGCTGACAGATTAGCTTCCGCCTAGGAAAAACGCTAACCCGGTTCCTCCTCGGTACTCCTTATATGCCCATAACTCGAGGGTTTTCTTCTGCATTTGTAAGTTATCCATAAATACATCGAACTCCGCCTTCCCCGGTGGATTTATGTTCCGCGGATTATCTGACATGCTGCGATTTCCCTTGGTATTTGATTGAACTTATCGTGGAAACGTGTCTCATGCGCAAATTTAGCATGACCAGTTTACCAACGCTCACAAGCTGTCAATGATTTCTTTATAACAGCATTTAGTGAGTAAATTATTTCGAAACGTGATGGCGTATTTATCGGGGCTCACTGTAAACTGATGTGCGTGCAGTGGATTACTCTCGAGTTCGCCTGGCAGTAACGAAATTGAGGTTTCAATCAAAATGACAACCACACATCCCTTCTCAAAGTTGTACGACGTGAGGACACACCCTGGAATTAATAATGAGTTGCGTTTCAGATTCGAGTCCACAGCACTTTTACTCGCAGTCCTATGAATTATCGACATAATTGACTTACAGATGCTGGAATAGATTGCGGGATTGTAATATCTAAGTTGGTGGACATCCTGTGTATTTGCGCTCATGCGACGGGATATCTGTTAATAATACAGAGCCCAGGTCCTTTTAATCTGATTAAAAAATTAATTCGGAATTTAAATAGCGCGTGCCGCGGTTTGCATCATAAATTATCGCATGTGGAGCGATACATATCCGGTATGAGATAGAAACCCGGAGAGATAAACTGAGGATAATGAATGATATTCCCTATTCTTTCAAAAAGTCACTGGAATAATTTTTGCAAACATCTTCTCCCCCAGTAGTACTCATATATTATTTACAGCTGCCCGCTCTGCGACGTAATACTGCAATAAATTAACATGCTTCATCGCTTGCCTTGCTTCCCCTTGCAGGCAATAAATCACTGTCGGTTTTTTATTGCGGTACACTTCTCATCAATATGGTTTTATGGAAGATACTAAATTAAATCAGAATATATTATAATTAATGTGAATTACAGTCTTGTTCACAATTAAAATCCATTCTTCAATCTCCATCAATCTAGGTCAATCTAGTCCCATAGAAAAATAATAGTTAGATTGATGAAATTGAACCTACTTTCAACTTCTTCAATCCAGACTTTCCGTCTAGATTGATCAGATTTAACAGATTGAAAATGTAGAGCCGAAGTATCCCTCTGTGCAGAGAGTCCATGGGTTAGTAGGGCAGGCTTATCCATACCTAAAGGAATAAAGAACAGGGCGGCTAGGCGGGTAGACTAAGCTCAAAGAGCAGGGCGGCTACTTCAAACTTCTATAGGCCAGGCTACTATTGGAATCCCGCAGAGCTTGAGAGTGATTGACAGGCACAGTAACAATACAGATTGTGTATGGTGACTTTCTGAATTGAGGTTCAGTACACCTGCCGTCTGCAGAAGATATTGTCCAATTTCTCCAACTCCATAAGTCAACATGGCATGGCCTTGTGTAACAATGCCACTAATGAAATGGGCAGCACTTTTGCCGCCTAGTTGAATTAATGTGCTGAGTGCTGCCCTGTCAAGCCAGGAATGCCTTTATAAATTTAATCAAGCTACAGTCATACTGATAAATATTTTCCACTTTATATAAATAAACAAATTTAAAATTTAAAAGCAGAATCAATATTCTTAATTTTCTGAAACTAAAGAAACCGAATGTCCTAACATTCGTTTCTCAGTTAGTTTAACAGCAGTTAGTCGCAGTCAGTTAGTTATGTCCTTGACGTCCAAACCTTTGTTACTTTGTTTAACCGCTATATTCCAACACATTCGTTATATAGACTTGAGGCACCTCCGCAGAGCTAATTGGATTGCAAGGAGTAGGAAATGCCCCCCCCCCCCCCCCCCCCACGTTTGGCCGCCACGTGCATTAGGCCCGGACATGCCATGGCCATGGTGGTTAATACATCGTATTCTACATACCTATTGAATGTCTAGAAATCGCCGTGTAGACTGTACAAACTGTGTAACGAGTTAACGAGTATCATAATAACCCCCTTGCTTAGTTAGACAATAGCCTATGCAGCAAGAGGAAATTGATAAGTACAGTAGGAAAGACTTGTCTTTTCTGTGGGCCGCATACCCGCATGCCCTGCATACGTAGATAGAGAGATGTGAGTGTAGGAAGTTAAAGTTAGGCATGGGCGGGGGCGGTTACACTAGGTAGGTTAAATATAATTTTCACTCAGGGCAGTTCGCACTAAAGCGTCTATCGATTATGTTGCCATTTTTTGTTACTTGTCGTTTCCCACCCTCCGCTACCTTGCAATCAATATTAAAACAGACCCCTGCGCCCCTGCGAATGTTTGATAGATTGATTGTTACCTATAAATAATATTCAAACAAAAAATAATTGTTCTTGTTCATAATTAATTATATTTATGGAATGATCTCTTTATTAGCTAGTCTAAATGTAATCAGTGAGTAAAACATGTAATTTGTAACAGTTATAAATAATTATGCTTACTACATATACTTTATTTGCTTGCAAGTGCCCCATAATTATCTGATCCCTGCAATAATCTCTTTTAAACCAACGGCTCTATTTTGGGGAGCCAACCATGTCCGCCTGTCAATCACTCAGTGGGCTAGAAACCTGCGGCGTCATGAAAGATATTTCCAGATTGATGAAATTGAGCAGATTGAAGAATGGACTTTAATTGAGAACATAACTGTAGTAAACAAATCAGGTAAGACAGCTGCATATAAAGGAACTAAACCTTAACGTACTGTGGTTGGATCCAATTAATTTTAGATATTTATTCCCATAATTTATTTTCTATTAAAATTGCACTTTTGAAAAAGAAAGAAGAAAAATGAGAAAAAGATTATCTTAGAATATTTAATATATATAATCTGATGAAGAGATAGGCTAGGGGCCTAACAAAAAATTTTGTAAACAATATTATTTTGTTTTTGTATCCTTTCTATTTTCCTCAAAATCACATTCGTATCGTATCGTTTCATGAAAAAATATTTTGTATCGTCCCTGTAAAGTATACAGTTACATACCTGTGTATAATATTATTGTAATGTAGGAATTCCAACCCCAGTATACAATCGATAAAGTATTTCCTTGCTATCTGCTCTGGGAACGGGCTATCTGTTGGCACATCCATGACCTCCCCATGCTCGTGGTATTCGAATACCATATACATGTTGTCCTCACTGCTGTCATCCAGAACTTCCACCAATCGCACAACATTTTCGTGGTCCAACTTTTTCAGGATGGCTATTTCCCGGTATACTTTACTCATCCCGTTTTCTTTCTCGGTTTTCTTCGACATCCCCGGCGATCTCCTCTGTAACACCGTCTTTCGGAGAATCTTTTTTTTAGAAATGCACTTCATTGCGTAATATTTATCGTCGTCCTTGTTGAATGCGAGTTTTACGAGACCGAAACTGCCCTGTCCCAGACTTTGTTTGAGATCGTATTTTTCGAATTCCGTATTTTGCGACTCTTTAGTATTGAGTGCTGGTATTGTAGAACGCGGCCCATCTTTTTCTCCCATTATTGTTTGGGTTAGCAAATCGTTAAGAAATTTATTAGTTTTTAGATATAATTTTGAATGTAATATAAATATATATAAAATATAATAAACATATTATTATTTAAATATCCATATTTAAATATTAGGAATTGTTTGTTAAATTATTTTTTATAAATTACCTGATATGGGACTAACTCCTACGAACTGGTCTAACTCTTATAAACGTTTCGCTCTTATAAACTCACTTTCCGTATAAAGTTATTTTATACATCTCTCCCTTAGATAATTTCCAAACTTTTCTATATAATTTCTAATTGGGCCTACATATGCAACTATTTGTCGTCGCATCTAAAACTCGATAGATTTACATTTTCTCGACTCCATTACAAACCAGATTGTCGCTCGGATTTTTAAAGGCTCCTCTCAATGCAATCGTAAAAAGTGCTAGAATACAAGACCTGATAATGACTGACTAAACAAAAAGCTGACTATATAAATATTATAATATGAACTTGCTGACACTTGCGAAAAAATATATAAAATATGGGATCTGATATTATTTCTTCCTTAAAGCAATACGGACTCTTCTACTACTCCGCACAATAATAGCGAAAAGTTTATCTTATCGGAAAATATCGAAAAGTTTTAAGACAATCAATATGATTCAGTGCGCCTGCATTATTTTATTTATTTTAATATTACATTAATGTATTAGATTGTGTTTCTATTTGGTAATTATAACGTTATGTTTTGACGACGCAGTAGTGGAAGATGGAATGTTGGTAAACGTACAGACAGATAAACCAAAGTCGATGGATCAATTTCCTGGGTAACAGTAAACTTCGTGTGCCAAAATCAACTAAGATAAGAAATCGATTTATACATGCGACTATAAATGATTTGACACAATAAGAATCGCAGGACTAGTACCCTATCTTTCTTACCTACAAAGAGATTTCCAATGCCGCTCTCCTGCCAACAAAAAATAAGGTTAGCGAATCGTAAGGCGTCAACGCCAAGCCAGCGGATATGGGCTGGCGATGGGAATGGTTACTTACCAGCCTTCCTCTCTTTCCGCACACCAATAACCGACTCGATATTGTTCGAACCCCGCAGGGAAACCGAGAATCTCCACAAAGTAGAAATAAATAATTAGTCCACCTGCCTTGTGTAGCCGAGTCATTCTATACCAATTCCCCATCCAAACAAACAAACAAATAATATATATTAATCAGTATAAAAAAATACATTAGAGAGTTCCACATTGAGGGTAACGTTTGACTTCTTCTTTTATTCCGTCCAACTCGGAAAGCCAATGAATAATAATGAATTCCACGTAACATGTATACTAATGAGATGTTGAGTCTGGTAGCATTCATTGGAAAGGAGACTGTTACTCTTGCAATAGGAATAATATGTCTTTCTACACAACTACTAATCTGACCATGTCCCTTTCGCTGATGCCAATGGTTAAGCCTAGGGCAACATTGTCTTCTGCACGGGCGGAGCCACATTGTAAAGCTCAAAAATTGTGATGAATCTGTCGTAATTATATTATTTGTTCCGTAATTAGCGCTTTAATACAAACATGGGCGTTCACTTTTAAGGCGAAAATCGTTAAGGCAACTGGACGCTGACAGATCTTGTTCCAGCTTACCGGCTTTCTATTACTAATTTATTATTGAATTTCTTTGAAACAAAATACAAATTGTAAAATGGAACACCATACCAGGACGATAAAAGTAGACCAGGTAAACTAGAATGGACTCTCGTCCAAGAAGTTGGACTTATAAAGATGAAATAACGCATTAACGCACAGAGAAGAAGTACACTGGGGATGAGATTTGGATCCAGATACTGTAACTGTGTTTGTTTGCTTTTTAGATAAAGGGCCCCTCAGGTAGTTAGGAGGTAACTGAATATTCGACCGTTTCTTTGCTATTTTGATTTGAATTATCCTTCTCGTACGAATTATCCCCGGGGGCAATTATCTTGCTCGGGAAAGGCAATTATCCTTTATCATAAATTTCTATAAATACGATATATAGGCCTCCGCCACCCAGAAAGGGGGAGGGGGGTACTTGACGCAAATCCCATCTCGGCGAATTCAATATCTTTTCTCAATGTAAATTATCAACTAAGGGAAATCTGCAGGTTACAGAGGCACGTTATTCTAACCAAAACAATACAGATATTGGCAGATGTTTTAAATGAAATGAAATTCATTTACAAGAACTTTTAAACACAGTGTGTATTTGCGGTCCTTTTGCGCCATTAGCTCAGACAATAAACTACAGTCAGTCAGTCAATATAAAGAGGTTACAGTATTATTTTGGAGGTAATCTCTAATCAGAAAGAAGCTGTTATTTTAGTTAATTTTCCTATTTCTTATTCTGATTGCTTCAAACAAACATTTTCCATTTTTAAACAACACAAAAGTTTAATATATTGCGGTTTCCTCTGCAATGATAAAATTCCTGACATAATAGCCGAAGAAATATTTTTTACTTTATATTACAGTATTTTCCCTAATGACTCAATGCTAGGTAGAGTGAATTTCTTAGTAAGGAAAGCTGAATTGTGACACATGACACCCCATTCCAAATTAGAAAACTTTAGAGTAGCTCGCTTGGAACATGTTTGCTCAAACTCTATAAAACCAACAAGAGTCTCTATTTGCTTCTGCTAATTTCCAAAAATAAACTTTTTATAAAATACTGCTCGTCCTTCCTAACCAAAAAGTTATCGCAAACAGAAACATATTTTAATATTATTCTAATAAATAAATACAGTAAACACAAATAGTTGGAATAGACTGGCCTGGGCTATATTATACTACTGCACTAGACGTAAATAAAGTAACTAATTAAAGCAGGAAGATTAGAAACAATTAGGGCAATCTACTCCCCTTGAGAACTCTAGAGACTAGACGTATGAATTTATTGCCATTGTTCTGGTTGAATTGGGCCATTATATGAATTAAATTACCAGATAGCTGTAATCCAATAATCCCATGGCTGCTCAACGCGCATGTATGTCGCGTTCTCTCTGGACGTCTCCTTCGCTGGGAGCAGCTGTTATTGAATATGTTTATTGATCTCAATTCATTTATGTGGAGTGTGTTGGGGGCTGGTACGTGAAGGCGGGAGCGGGGGGGGGGGGGGGGCTACCCCGCTATAGTCACATCCAATCTAACTACTGTATATCTACGACTAGAACTGTATATCTGGAAAACTAGACTTGTCAAATAAACGGAAATGTAACTTTTTTTATGTTCGACCATAAAATAAGGCCTATCCTACATACTTTCCACTCGAACTATTGGTAGTAAGGTATTTATGGACGGAATAAAAAGAAGAAGCATACATTTTCTCCATAAAACATAAGTTTATCAGTGTTAGATCGAGTGACATATATACTGTACTAGCTATTCTACAACCAGCTTATAGAATTTGAGAGAAAAGATTGTACTTTTGTTGACACCTCTGGACTTTCGCTTTTAGTTAATTTAAGCGTTAATGGATTTTCTGACCAAAAAGTCGAATTTTTGAAACATCTGATGCAGAATTTCATGCTGAATCCAAATATGGAAACCGTTTTCCCATATCTTGCTTAGTTTTCGAGATATCTGGGATAGAAGATACTGGCTCCGATATATCGCGATATCGGTAAAGGAGATGAAGTTTGGGGTTTGCATTCAATTTCTGCAAATTTCTGTGCTCAGTGGTGCTAATTGGATGTCTCCACGAGAAAGAGCACAAAATTTTAATTGAGAAGGTATTTTTTTATGATTATTGGACCTACTGAACAGTTTATAAGACAACTTCAATTCTCCGGAATGAAGACAGGACTCGAATAAGCGGCTCTGCGGTCTTTGCGGGATTACACGGAATAGACTTATCGGTCATCGGAGATCTTCAAAATGTATAATCTCCAGTTCTAGTGGTCGTACGGAGTTCGTTTAGGGCTCATTCGAAAGCTCTTTTCTCAGAGACCAAAGTTACGATTTGGTTTGGCAAACTCTTGAAAGCTGCCTGAGCAATCATAACTTGAACAAAATTTACAAGGCATATTTTACCCAAATTCATGTTATGTTGCTTTACAACCATTTTGTCTTAAATCAAACGGTAACTTTGTTCTCTAAGAAAAGAGCTTTCGAATGAGCCCAAAACGAACTCCGTACGACCACTAGAACTGGAGATTATACATTTGGAAGATCTCCGATGACCAATAAGTCTATTCCGTTAAATCCCGCAAAGACCGCAGAGTCGCTTATTCGAGTCCCGTCTTCATTCCGGAGAATTGAAGTTGTCTTATAAACTGACAAGTAGGTCCAATAATCATAAAAAAATACCTTCTCAATTAAAATTTTGTCCTCTTCCTCGTGGAAACATCCAATTGGCACCACTGAGCACAGAAATTTGCAGAAATTGAATGCAAACCCCAACCTTCATCTCTTTTACCGATATCGCGATATATCGGAACCAGTATCTTCTATGGGAAAACGGTTTCCATATTTGGATTCAGCATGAAATTCTGCATCACATAGGATATGTTTCAAAAATTCGTCTTCTTGGTAAGAAAATGCGCTACCCCCCCCCCCCCCCCCCCCCCCCCCCGCTTCATAAACGCTTCATAAGAACGTCGCTGAACACATTCAAGACAATTTGAGAGATCGGGCCACATCATTGTTGGTCCGGTTGTCGCTTTTTCGGGTCTCTCGTTGAGGTGACAATTTGAGAGATCGGGCCACAGCCATGTTAGCCCGATTGGCACCTTGGCGTGTCTGGTTTCCTGGTTTCTGACGGTGGCATGTTGTTGAGCGTCAAGGTTCTGTCTGACGAGTAAGGCGCTGAGGTGTTGTTTCCCTGGATCTGGCATCAGCTACATTGACCCGGTGTGTGTCTAGGCGTACTTCAGTCTATTGAGAATTCTTCTCTGCATTCGCAGCTCGAACCCGGCTTGCAGCAGAAGTGCCCCTGCCAACTCGGGCTCGTTTTTTCAGTCCCATTGTTAAGATGCTAATATTGACCAAATAAAACTTTCACGTTACAGTACAGTAGTGTTTAACTTTTTTTGTCCGGGATCCCGAAGTAAATATAATGAATAAATTTGTTTAATATCTGATAAATAGTTCTAGCAGAACGGAAATTTATTGGTTATAAGTAATTTTTATGTCACTTTATCTTACTAATAATATTTCAGAAGTGTAAGATAAAGTGATTGTTACCCAAAATCCGCCACATATACTATTAAATTTGAGGAATTTAATCCAAAATTGCAAACCCGAAAAACAAGAGTGATAATCCCGATCCCGATCCCGGAAATCCCGAAAAGTCTGATCCCGTTTAAGCACTACATTACAGTAGTTATTTTTCGATTGTATAAAACAACTTAGAATAAAATGAAGAGCTTACAGTTTATAGGTAGTTGTGATAATACAGTAGTGTGCTGTAAGAGGGTAAGAGAATTAGATAAGAATATTGTAACTAAGTCCTTAGATACAAGTAACTAAGTCTCGACCTTTAGTTTATCCGTGGCATTATTACTTACTATAGTAGAATGGCACCATGTTATCAATGCCATATTGTGCTCAAATGATTATCCTCTAGTTATACAGTAGCTGACATTTAATTAACATAAGTCTATGGTCTATGTTTCGCTCAAGCATATTGTATTTCGCAACGCTGTTACTAAGTAATAACAACCTCATGTTATCAATTTCATTGAGACCAGCTAATAATGGTGGTGACGCTGTATTTAAACAGCAGCTTGACATTTAATTAACCAGTTCCCAGTTGCAATTAACTAACAATTTTGGGTTCACTAAATTGGATTTAGCGCAATGTTAAACCTCTTCATAACAGGATCTCTGCTTGACCTTAAAACAAATTATGACTTAAATTTTGTTGTTACCTACAACTGTACCTGCGTGAAACCTTCTTACGCTGGAAGTATAGATATTTCATTTTTATCTTACAACAGTGCGGTATCTGTATAATACAATTATGAGTTTTACTATGGAATCACTCTGGCAACTGCAGATTAACACTCAATCGCTCTCGCACTTCGTGATCAGGAACAAGAGCTGAGAACTCATCAAAGTTCATCATGCCGGGTTGCTTGAGATCGCTGCGGTTGAGAATAAATGTAGCCATCTGGGCCAACTGTTTGTCGGAAAAGTTTGGACTCAAAACCATTTTGTACATCTGGAAAACGTCGTGGTATTGTATGACACCATCTCCGCTCCTGTCGAAGCATTCGAAGAGAAATTGCCTCTTGAAATCGAGAGTCTGTTTGGAACTTAACACCGAAAATATTTCTACAAACTTCACCCTGGTGATCTTCCCATGGTCAGGTTTAGAATCCGTAAGCAATACTCCCTCGTTTACGTACATGTCGTCGGGATCGACATATGGTAGATTGCGTTCGAGTTTGGATTCCTTGAAATCATCGGCTTGGACAGGGACATCGGTCTGAGGGTGCGCGGTTGGTTGGTCCTCGGGGGGGTCTAGAGTGACTCCAACTGTTGGGGTTGGTGGTGGTTGCGGTGTGTTCTGCGCTGGTGTTGGTTGCGGTGCGTTTAGTGTTGGTGGTGGCGGCGGTGCGTCTAGTGTTGGTGGTGGTTGCGGTGCGTTTAGTGTTGGTGGTGGCGGCGGTGGCTGCGCTGATGATGGCGGCGGTGGCGGAGGTGTTTCCGACGGGGTTTGTATTATTGGGGGCGGCGGTTGAGACGTCAACGCAGTTGTGGTTCTCCCTTCATTATATTTTTGTTCCGTAGTATCCGACGTTATTCCTTTACTCTTATTGTACAAACGTAAAGCTTCAGCTTTTGCCAGTCGCTTTTTCTCATCTCGTATCATGTCGTTTTTCTCCAACAAACCAAATCCCACAGAATCGTATGCGAATGATTCAGCAATCCGAAAAGCGAAAGGATTAACAATGCATTCTGGGATGTGAATGAATTCCCCTACCGTCATCATTAGATTGCTGTCTAGGGGTTCGTTTTTGTGTTTATGTTCAGCCCAAATGTTATACCGTTTTACGATCCTCTCTATTTCTTTCTCCGTGAAAACCGTATCTTCCAACAGGTACGCCATCTCCCGGTCTGTTAGAATAGCGACTCGTCCGTTGTCATCCTCATCATTGGCAGGAGTTTCCGGTGGATCAAGCGGTTGTGATTGGTTAACATAGTCATCTTCTTGAGACATCTTTTGAATTTAGTATAGCTAATATTACTAGTGTTTGTACTGTACTAAATGGTAGAAACAGGCTATTAGTAAGATGCTCTAACCAAAACATCAAACAAGATTAAATAACAGTTTTTCATATCTGCGCGTAGCTGCGCGTCTACCAATCTGGTAGACAATTTTATTTTAGTTTCCATGATGTACTTTGAGTTAACCTAGTTAATTATAATATAGAAATTATTATTGGACGTGAGGTAGTTAAAGTATAATCTCATTTCCTGGCGTAAATATATCAATTACATCAATTTTGGCAAACTAATAGATGTGTCACTGATATGGATATCAGTGCATTGTTTTGCTGTGCTAAGTTTCCAGTATTTGGGCAGTGAAACTGACAGGTTTTTAAGTCAGGCAGGCAGATATGGTTTAAGGTAAGTAATATATATATATATATATTTGTACACGAAGTGGGGACTTCGCGCAGCACGAAGTTGGCAGAGCCTTAGCGAATTGACACTGTTAGGGGGTAGGTCAATTTATGCAAATAGTCACGTTGGCCCTCTAGCGGCAGACTGGAGAACTGCAGATGGATTCGCCTCCTTTGAAAGTCACAGCTAATGGTCTAATACATATCTGCCAAGTTTCAGCTTAAACGGATTAAAAGCAAAGAAATGGGAGGGCATTTAATGTTTAGACATGTGGCCCTCTAGCGGGAGACCATTGCACTGATGGTGTCTGAAAGTCTCTCAAAAATCTCAACTTTTGCTCATATTGATACCTACAAATTTTCAACTTGGCAGCTTTAAATCCGACAAAGTTATTAGCATGTCAAAATCGTAACGACGACGACAACGACGACGACGACAACGACGACGACGACAACGACGACGACGACGACGACGACAACTATTTGCATAAATTGACCCACCCCCTAACAGTGTCAATTCGCTAAGGCTCCGCCAACTTCGTGGCTCGCCCCACATTTTGTACGGAAGTTGCATAGCTTTAAAGTAGTTCTTCTGCGCGAGGCCGTTTCACAGCATGTTATATTTATCGCTCATCCAAATTCATAAGCAACCGCCCTGATAAGCACTATACCCCCCCCCCCCCCCCCCCCCTAATTATAATTCCTAAGTTCTTTAATAATTAAATAACGATTAATCCATCGCGTTTCGGGACATTACAAGTTTTACAACCTGGTTTAAAGATTAGAGGAAAGATTTTAAAGTTATCTGCTGGTCACACTTTTGATATTTCTTAAATAATTTATCAAATTGCTCAGTAAAAAACACAAATAAATAGTATTACACAAATAACTAAAAATAAAACCTTTGCACCATAAGACGCACCACTCCATTGAGGCAACAATTATTATATAACAATATAGTTTGAAGATTACAACCTGCACCACAAATAAAGTTTTTTTACCATATTAAAATAAATAAATATTACGCACTCTGATTATAATAATAATTTAATACAGGAAATAAATAACATAATATGAATAACAACAATAATAATGGACCAACTATACTATAACACCACACAGAAAGAAATGTGCACCACGAATTAAAAACAGTGTTCAAAATATATGTTTAAACGTATTAATGATTATTAATTTAAAAATGTAATTAAAATACTAATTTCTAAAATGCAATTCAATCTGAGGCACCAACTTAAGCATAACTGAGGTCCCAAAAGACCCAAAACATACGCGTATTTATTTATATTGGTATAGTATTCTTTATTATTAGATATCTGAAATACGATAAATAATTTAAATAATAATTAATAAGGAAAAACGAAGAAAGGATTACGACAAGAAGAGTAAGAAAACCCAGAGAAACTAAAAATTAAATTACCGATATTACAACTAAAAAGGGAGACCCTAATTATATTAATCGATTGCAAATGTAATTGATTGAAATAAAATATTGCAAATCATAATAAATTACTGGAAAATTCTGCTGCGATGGAAAAGTTAACAATTTATCGAGAGCGAAATCTCTGAGATCTCATCAGGGACACCTGGAGTTTCTTCTGTGTGACTTCGGCTCGCAGCGCCTTTAACTCGGTCTCGGCCTGGTGTCTGAGCTTTATTTCTGTTAATAACCTAGAAAGTTGACAATGAATAACGTCAGCCTTAATGTATCACATGGGGAGACATTGGGGGGGGGGGGGGGGGGGGGGGGTGTTGATATCACAAAGTTATCAATAAGGGAAAATATCAGTTTATAGTGACATGTTATTATAACCAAGATTTTTTTTCATTTGCCTTTATTTATTTTCCCCTGGAATGGCATGGCATTAGTTTCTGTCCCTCGTCCCACAAATTGGTTTTTGTTACAAATATAATGCTGATTAGTAAAAAAAACAGTTACAGAGATTGGAGTGGAACCAAAACATTAAACGGGAAGTATGAATATTGTAGAAAATGGATTAGAGAATCGCTAACCATAAACCCTTCGCTCCACCTACATTGCCGTCCTTAACAACGTAGGGGTACCGGTACTCACTTCATCTTGGAATCTTCAACATTCTGACGTAATGAATCAACTCCATTCTGTAACTTTGCCAGGTCAATACGATTCTGTGTTGAATACGCTTGGGCCGTATTCGGTTGCATATCTCTCTCTTTCTCTAATTTATTTACCTAACAACATAAAATTACAGAGACTCTAGTTTAACTAAACGAAATTAACATTTAATTAAAAATAACGCAAATTGATGTCAACTAGAAAGTATTATAAACAAAACATGATAATTATATTCAGATTTTCCCTGGTCAATTTTGTCGGGCCAATCCCCGACCATAAACTCAAGCTCCTAAGGGCCACATAATGTCTTACTGAATAAACTGCAGGAATAATAAAGATCACATTGCTGACAGACGCAATTTGTGGTCTATTAATCACTTTGGTTAAAGATTCGAGTAATCCTACAACGATCCTGTTTCCGCAGCAAACTCTCAGAGTTATTCAATTACGAACCTGTTTCCGCAGCAAACTCTCGGGTTATCCAATTACGCACCTGTTTCCGCAGCAAACTCTCAAGAGTTATTCAATTACGAACCTGTTCCCGCAGCAAACTCTCGAGTTATCCAATTACAAACCTGTTTCCGCAGCAAGCTCTCGAGTTATCCATTTTCGAACCTGTTTCCGCAGCAAACTCTCGAGTTATCCAATTACGAACCTGGTTCCGCAGCAAACTCTCAGAATTATTAAATTACGAACCTGTTTCCGCAGCAATCTCTCGAGTTATCCAATTACAAACCTGTTTCCGCAGCAAAATCTCGAGTTATTAAATTACTAACCTGTTTCCGCAGCAAACTCTCGAGTTCTCGTTTTAATTTATTACATGCGTCTTCCAATGGACTCGTTTTCTTCTTTTCATCATAATAGCGTTTCTTCCATGTATCCTTGGCAACCTGACGCTTATGTTGCAGTTTGGACTGCAAAGCCCTAAATAAATTAAAATATATAAATGTAATAAATGTCAAATACTGTAGAGCGATACCGGTAGGGTACGTATGTACCGGTAATAGTCGTCGCGATAGGGAACGTAAAAGTATAGGTAGTGATCGTACCATCTGGATTACGCAATAAAAATAAAAGGCTACCAATTAGATCGATCGATTTATTTATACATTATGAAAAAACAATAACAAATACACCAAACAATGTACCGGTATAAAGGTATTGTCCAACATAACATATAGGATTACCCCTAAAGCTTTGCAGCTTATTTCCAAGAGGAGTCCTTTATGTTACTTGGTTACAAATACAATATTACAATACGCTAACCTAAAACCAATATAAAACGTAATTACACTATATATGTACATGTACAACTTTACCGAGAGCGTGACAATGTCCGACTCAACGATAAAGATGTAATGTACAGAACAATTTATTATAAAACGTAATTACAGTATAAATAGTAAATAATTAATAAACTAATAACTTACTGTAGGACTATTGTACATATTTTTACATTGCACACGGAGGTGAGATTTAACTGCAGATTTAAAAGAATGTTGATTATCTAGGTTTTTAAT
>JAUCBJ010006267.1:0-58209 GCA_032718475.1 Nemertoderma westbladi | reverse complement strand
GTGTCTACATTTTGTTCTTATAGTTCTACCCGTGTCTACATTTTGTTCTTATAGTTCCACCCGTGTCTACATTTTGTTCTTATAGTTCCATCCGTGGCTACATTCTGTTATTATAGTTCCGCCCGTATCTACATTTTGTTCCTATAGTTCCACCCGTGTCTACATTTTGTTCTTATAGTTCCATCCGTGTCTACATTTTGTTCTTATAGTTCCAGCCGTGGCTACATTCTGTTATTATAGTTCCGCCCGTATCTACATTTTGTTCCTATAGTTCCACCCGTGTCTACATTTTGTTCCTATAGTTCCACCCGTGGCTACATTTTGTTCTTATAGTTCCACCCGTGTCTACATTTTGTTCCTATAGTTCCACCCGTGTCTACATTCTGTTATTATAGTTCCGCCCGTATCTACATTTTGTTCCTATAGTTCCACCCGTGTCTACATTTTGTTCTTATAGTTCCATCCGTGTCTACATTCTGTTATTATAGTTCCGCCCGTATCTACATTTTGTTCCTATAGTTCCACCCGTGTCTACATTTTGTTCTTATAGTTCCATCCGTGGCTACATTCTGTTCCTATAGTTCCGCCCGTGGCTACAATTTGTTCCTATAGTTCCACCCGTGGCTACATTTTGTTCCTATAGTTCCACCCGTGTCTACATTCTGTTATTATAGTTCCGCCCGTATCTTACATTTTTTTCCTATAGTTCCACCTGTGTCTACGTTCCTATAGTTCCGCCCGCGGCTATATTTTCTTATAATTCCGCCTGCGTTTCATTTTGTTATTATAATCAAAATGTTCTACAGAACAAGCAATATTGATTCCCGAATATTAATTGTTATTTAAATATATTCCGGTAGCTACTGTAACATCTTTTAAAAAAAATTGCAAAATTAGATAGTATAAAAATTGTTATAGAACAAAATATATTTGGGGCCCTTTGTATTTGTGCCTCAAAGGAGGTGGGTTTTCAACCTGGGAGTCTGATAAAATTCGAACAAACATCATTGTGTAAAAAATTTCGGTGTTGTAATCCGAGTGTATTTATGTACCGAGCGAGCAATGCGGGGAAGATTCATATAAATATACCCTAGCCACAAAAACTAGCTACAGTAGTATAAAAAAAATTGAAGGTGGGTGGCCCAAAACATAGTAGTAAACCTACCAACAATAATACACTTAGAGCAATGAAGGATACCGAACACTGTGCACAAGACATGTTCAAGAAGTCAGGAAGTTGTTTATAACTGATTGATTACTATGCAGCATAACAAGGAGGATATCAACTGAACGATAAATCAAAGCAAACATAGCCCCTATTGGGGCTCGAACCCTGTACCTAGGTTTCAAACTTCCGGTTATCATCAGTCGAGTGTGTCTCCTAAGACCACTGAGCTACCAGGGCGGTAGAAACTACTATTACCGGCCATGCTTGTTAATTAATTATAAATGAATTGTTGTGGGGTGAGTGACGGGTAATTCACTAGCATACGGGGTATCAGTGGTTTCTACAACACTGTATAATAGTTATTCTTTGAGGTATGGTTGCAATTTCTGGCAGAGCACGGGAATAACGTTGTACTTTCCTATGAGTGACTGTAAAAGGCCTAAATATATGATAGCCCACTCCATAGCGAATAAATCTTCTACCGCCCTGGTAGCTCAGTGGTCTTAGGACACACACTCGGCTGATGATAACCGTAAGTTTGAAACCTAGGTACCGGGTTCGAGTTCCAATAGGGGCGGTTGATATTTTTCGCTATGGAAAACATTATCATAATGTACTACACTGTATAACATATATTTAATTCCCCGTCACCCACCCCACAACAATTCATTTATAAGTAAAGCAAGCAGTCGGCCGAAGCCGGAGGCGACCCTAAGGCTCCTCATTTGATAGCTGCTACCCGAAGGTAGCAGTGGGAAACAACTCCACCGGGAAACGTTGTAGTCCAACTCCAACCAAAATTGTTCATCTTCAGTAACTTTTGGAACACACCAGACATGCCAGAGAACTTTATAATTATTTTAATTAATTCCTTGCACCAATTTCAATTATTCTTGAAATTATTATGTGCAAAACTGAGAACCATACGCAAACCATCAGAGGGCAGGAACTGGAAGACATAAAGCAATTAGATATCTTTAGTGGGGTCGCGAGCCACTAGTATAGTATCTATGCCCAAATTTAAAAACAAACATCGATTAATTATATTAGTGATTATCGGTTTTTATCATGAGGTTTTTTGTTCTAGAACAAATATTTACCATCTGAAGATGGTAGCCAGTAATTTTTATTTTGTGTTAGCTATTACTTTATATTAGCTAGTGAAAAAATCATAATTGAAACAATAAAAAAAATTGACCGATTTTTTCTTGTGAAAATGTCTTTTATTATGACGTTTTTTGTTCTAGAACAAATATTTGAACATCTGGCAAACATATGGTAGCCAGTAATTTTGATTTTATGTTGGCTAGTACTTTTTATTGTAAAAAAATGACAAGTGTCATTTAATCCTCAAATATATTTGTCAATAACAATAAGAAATAAAAAAGCATTACAATAAGAAATAAAAATGCATTACAAAAAGAAATACATTATTCTTTAAGTAATTTGAAATTTATTTTATTTATGTAACCATAGCAACAAAAATATATACCGGTAATTCTAGAATGAAATTGATAATACAAAGCCAAACAACATGTCAAAAATATTTTAATCTAAAAAGAAAAAAATAAAAAAACATCTAAAATTTCGGCATCGATACTATACTAGTGCCGGGTCGCGAACATTCAAGGGAAGATTTTAAAGTTTCAATTAATTTAATTAATTTCATTTCATTTCAATTCTCTAACAATTGGCTGACATTCGATTTAGTGGTAGCTTGTAAATTTTGCTTGGTAACAAGTGTTTTTAAAATACCTAAAATATCTAAAAAAAATATTCATATTTTAGCTATTGTAATTGCAATCTAATGCAATTTTTATTAAATCCTCATGTATTTTTAAAAAAAACACTGGCTATACCTTATAAAAACACTGGCTACCTAAGAAAATTTACGAACTATCACTCAATCGAATGCCAGATAATCAACCACCATCCACAAAAAAATTGAAAAAAGTCATGCGAAAACCTCTAAAAATTGTCCCTTATGGTCGGTCACACAAGCTATAGTAGTGCCTCCTTTTCTGTGCAATACACCATGTCCTGGAATATAATGTCGTAATTCAGTGACATGTCCTGGAATATAATGTCGTAATTCAGTGACATGTCCTATCCACCCCCCCCCCCCCCCCCAAAAAAAGTGTATTCCCAAATTTTGTCCGTTCAATCCTTTAATAAATTCTAGAATAACTTATTGTTATGTTGCCCATGTTTTAAAAAAGTTGAAAACCATTTTTTGTTAATTGATCCCTTTCTATGTGTCGGATCACATTATCATTTTGTCTGGGATTTACGTACTTACGATTTACGTACACCACCAACAGAGAGAGTTTCACTTCCCGACAACTTTGTGGGTGAGCCAGAATTTTTTTTGCTTTCTATCTTTATTTACAACCTTTTAAAAACTGTATCCGGATATATTACAGTAGTATTGCACCAATTACACCGTAGTTATTCTTCAGCCTTATAGCTGTTTGTTGGTACCTGATGGAAAGCTGCTCACTACTCCGTTGCAACTTTCCACTTTTGTCTGGCTGGAGTATATATGTCGTCTTTTCGTCTTTGTTTATTGGGTTTTTTCCTTAGTAATTGGGCTGATGTTAATGCCTCGAGCGATGTCGGCCATTGTCATTGTGCTTTCTAAAAAACGGCCTTGGAAACAACCTTCTTAACATCGTTCCAATCATAGTTTTTAAAGGCGGCCTATTTCTGTATTTAATACTGTAATATTACCGGTAACCTATTATTACCGTACTGTAGCTGATTAGGCCTATATTAAAACATTATCATTCTTTGCTTCTCAAACCGGGACGACCTGAACTGTGAACGGTGAGAACAATCAGACAATGTAACGGTTTACTGGTTTACTAAGCTGTGTATTTTTTGTTTATTAAAGGTTTATCATATCAAAAAAAAACATAAAAAAAAACTGTTTACTTTTTTAACACAATATTTAACGAATATAATACACATCCAAATAATTACTAAGCTACGTTAATTATTTTTATTGTTATAGATAACTGAAATATTATATTTTATATTGACCAATCAACTGCGCTTGACAACTGTTGCTGTGTTATGGCTGACGTCAAATGCGCAAGTTCCTAAAACGGCCCGATTTTTTGATGTTGCTAATTTTGCGTTTTAAAATCGCTATAACTCGGCCAATATTAATTTTTTTGAAGTAAAATGGCTCACTGGGGTTTTTTCACATGATTTTTCACAATAAATCAAAAAAACTCAAATAAAATTTTCCGAGTCGCCTACCCCATTGCTATTAATTAATTTACATACAATGAAATGTAAAAGTTAGATGCTAATGCTACACTATTGAAATTATTTAGTAATTGTTATCACTAAATCCAAAATATTGATTTCAATTTGAGTCAATTGATTAAATGTAACGGTCAATTACAAAGATAAGTTGATACTGTCCATTCAAGTTTCTTTCGGAGGACTGTGTCACTGGCAATCAATAATTATGCACAATAAATTATATTGCCGTTGCATTTTAAGCGCAGGCTGTATGGAAATTACTTGGGGTTGTTGTTAGGTGCCTGCAGCTCAGCATCCTACTCGTCTTGTTTTAGAAGTAACACGAATACCAGTAATAAATTTGTTTTTTAATTTATATCTCACATATATGCAAACTATGCCCGTTTCGTCCAGTATCTTCCGTCAGTTCAGTTCGTAGTATCAGTATCAGACTTCCCAACAGTACCGAAGAATTAAAATATTTAGTAGTCCATGAGTTTAAGCCAAATCACAGAGTAGGAATTTCTTCCAAATATCCCGGTAACTTAAGTATTGTGAAAATGTCCCGCTCCCAACTAATGAAGAAATGTCTCCATTAATTAACGTACGTTAACCCTTATAGCACTGGGGTGTTTATATAAACCATTAGCATCACTGGGGATAGTTATAAAACCCGAAAATAACGAAAAATACGAAATTATCAACGAAAATATCGAAATTATCAAATAATCTACAAAATCTCGCTTTCCAATAAGATACAGTAGGTATTATTAGAAGGGACACTTTGCATTTTATAATTCATAAAATCTGATAATTTCGTCCCATTTTCGACCTTAAAAGATAATTTAATACCAAATACTGTCTGCTGGTTGGTTGTTGGGTGTTGACCAATAGCGGCTTGGATGTTTCAACTCAGCATCAACAGATCAGTATTACAAGCATGGTGCACAGCCGGAAGGGGTAAAGTTGAAGGAAGCGGTCCGGTCAGCTGGTACCCTAACCCAACACTGCACACGCATTACGGCCTACTGTGCCTTAGCGTTACAGGTGTACACTGTACGTACAGTGACTGGCAGGTAAGTGGATCGGCACGGCGGCCGGGTTTGAACGGGTTAACGTAAACGTAACAACAGTACTGCAGTCCAGCAGTCACAATGGAGTAACTGCAGTAGGCCTACACTCTGACTGTACTGTCATACTGTAATTTGAGCGCCATCTTGTGGTGTTTTGCCATTATTGGATTACCCCTAACAACCAAACAGCGGGACAGTATTTGGTATTAAATTACTTTTAAGGTCGAAAATGGGGCGAAATTATAGGATTTTATTAATAAAAAAAATTGAAAGTGTATCTTCGAATAATCCCTATCGTACTGGAAAGCGAGATTTTATTTAAAGTTTTATAATTTCGATATTTTCGTCAATAATTTCGTTTTTTTCTTTATTTTCGGGTTTTATAACTATCCCAGCACTGGCGGGGGGCCGATTCGCCCCCCCCCCCCCCCCCCACTATATTTTAGTAATCGTCCAACAAATTCCTATAAAATTTGGACTGTAGGTGAAAAAATTATCGCTGAACATTTCCTAACCTTAAAAATATAACATTTGATAAGCGGGGTATAATAATTTTCATGAAAATAGAAGTAGTAGTATTTTTGTTATTTTAAAAACTAATAGTGTGGCTTTATTGTCTAGCTCTTGTAGGTTTTTCACAGACGCTGAAGCGAATGCGATTATATTCCATTCTCAAAAATTAAGCGGTATGCTATTTTTCGAAGTGGCGCGTGGCACTTCAAATTTTAAAAAATATGAGATCCGGAAAAGGCCCACATGTTTTGATTTCAGCGCATTTTTATAGGTGTTTTGAATCGCTGCATCGATCAGATTACTCTAAAACAATGTCTACCTAGTGGCAGCTCATTTTTGGTACAGCAAAATTAGGGCGTGTGGTACCTCAAATTTAGAAATATTCAAGATTCTGAAAATACCCCCAAGTTTCGATTTCAACGCATTTTTACATTTATTCTGGGTCGCAGGTGTAGAATTCTGTGTGTAGAATTTATCATTAATCAATATTAATAGATCACACCTACCAATTTTTACAGTAGTTGAATCTGATGGTTGGTTGTAAAATTATAGCTGTTTCTAGATTTCTTTCAATTCGCTCCCTAGCGACAGGCAGATAAACGATATTAGTCTGCCTGTGTGTATATAAATTCTAAATTTGTGATTGACTACATTTCTAACAAGTTAGTTCTATTTCATCAATATTGACCGATTTATTAGTGTTCAAACATTTCCAACGACGTCAACGATAGTAGGTCCTCTGGTCGTTAGGTCGTCCAGGAAGTCGTTTGGTCCTGCGCCAATAGTTCCAGCGACTAGGTCCTACGTCGTAAGGACCTGCATAAGCAGTAGGTAGCTATTTCTATTAACAGCTGATTACAACGTCTAATAGGTCAAATCGCTCATGAGGCCTTAGAAATTCTGGATAAAATTCCACCAATCCCATCACCGCTACGTATTTACGCGGGAAGAATCAGAGTCGGCCGTTTCTGTACGGGACCCTCCAGAATTAGATTACAAGTACGCTCGATCGATAATTACCGCGCGTTGTCAATTAAAAAGAAAGACACTGATATCGTGAGTGATGGGAACTCCAATATCAGTGTTTCATCTAACTGTGATGACATACGAAAAAAATATCAGAACTTTAATCAGATCTTTAATAAATTTCACCAAAACTATTTTCAAATTTTCTTGTTTTACTTTTTTCGCCTGGAAATCAATGCAATCACAGCAATGGTTACTTTTTTCCTTTTTCTTGGAATTTTGAGGTATATTCGAACGAAAAAGAAACAAGTTAAGAATAAAAATTTTAATTTAATAGGACTACACAACACAAGAAAATAAATTCAATTATATGGCACAAAATTGCACTACAAAATAGGTGAGGAGAGGAGAAGCATACGATGTGCTACTAATGACATAAATATATATGTATGTATATAAACACAAAAATAAACATATCAAACCAATGAATACTAGCTAAATAAGAAACATTAAGGGAATTACTACACAATCTGATTTGTGTCGCATGTAACCTTGTTTTTGATGAATAATAACTTTAATGAATATGTTACCGGTACATTACTGTATATCAACTTATCAACGTTCTGGTGACGGCGATATCCTCGTAACGCTCAAAAGTACTCCTTCACTTAAAAGCAATCGACTTAGGGAACGAGAAGGGAGTTGCTTTCAGTTCGAATTATCGAGTTACTCATATCGAATTTAAACATCATAAAAATTATAATTTAGCGAAAGTTTAAAACAGAATCTACTACTAGGCTAAAACGAAACAGGTGCAGAGCTGACAGCAGTAAAGCATCTTTGGTGTTTTAGGTGAATCGTTAATGAGTGATTTATATTATTATAACTTTCTTTGAGCGCAGCTTTGTAAAGTCGGCAATGACATACAGATGTCCAGGTGAGATCACAGTAAAGCGATATGCTATATAGCAATAATGCAATAATGCACAGCAGTACGGTACCGGTAGTGCGTTATTGCCATTGGATCAGGCTGTATCAGACTGCCGGTATAGCAGTGTTGGGGGAACCAAAATAATAACTGAAAGTTTCGTAAACACATATGTTAAAAGATTATGCAGGTAAATAATGTGTTAAAATCAATTCAATGTAATATCAATTCAATTACTAAACAATGACAGGGTAATGCCAAATTGTGAAACATCGTGTAGTCAATGATCACAGATATGCCCTGCCTATTGGTGACAACTCCTTTGCGGAAATCAAGATGCGGAAGACTATTCTAGACAATTTATTTCTGCATTTCAATGAAATACTTCTCGCGAAATTAAAAATATCAGATATATTGAGTTGATGCCATCCAGTGGAATATATGAGAACACACATGAGAGCTACTCGAACTCTGAAGTTTGTTTATAGTGTCTGGAAAATGTATTGTGTATTATGTTAACGTCTATCACCCATTATTTCACTAACGTGGATAATTAATAGCTATCGTATGTAAGATTGTTTACCGTACTGCTGCTGTTGTAGTAACTGCAATTAGTTACATAAAATAATATGAATTTCCTTAATATTCCTAAACATTAGAATACTATAGTAAACAAATTCACGTACATCATTGAATGAAAATGGCCACTATTCCGCATTAAAGACCTTTTTATATTTATGTAAACCTCTATCGACATATGAATACGCTTGGGCCATATCATAACCCTAACCAAACCATGAGCTACTTTTCAACCAAATGTTGCAAATAGTTACAACAGGCATTCTTTTTGGTCATGTCTATGTAATAAAGTGTTGCGATTATTAGCAATGATTGTCCCATAATGTGTTGAGGAGCTGGAGATGACAATAAGTTGTAACAGAAATTAGATAATTTCACTCGGTACAAGTTAGCAATGACTGTGTGTGTATATCATTGGTTACTTGTTGATGATGCCATCGTGGCTGTAGTAGTTGGCGCAGTAAACTTGGGATTGCAGTTGGAGAATTGTTCGAATGCATTGCGAACCTGCTGCAGTCGATGTTCAAACAGAATGCGAGTTTCCCGTTCCAATTGCAGCTTTTGACGAAGGATATCTATTAAAAAAAAACAAGAAAATAAAATAATTTTGGTGGAATTTATTAAATTTTATTACATTGTGTTGAAAGAGCATCGAAGTACGAAAGGTTTGCACGTAATTTGAGCAAAATGAGCACACACTCAATATAGATTGGAATATTTCTTGAATATTTAATGGTAACTAATTATTTTAGTGATTTTCCTGTTACAGTAAAACTTAAATAATTTTACATAATTTTACAATAATATTTTAAACTAAATAATTTTATTACAAAAACATTAACCAATTTAATAATACAATTTCGTATTACATATGGGAATAAAGTAGAACATTTTTTTCAATATTCTCTCGACCCTTTATTCATGGTTGGCGCTCAGTAATAGTAAGTGATTCCCGCTTGGCCTGACGAGTTCTCGTTTCGGTGCGAATGCTTCAAAGGAACTAGCCAGGGCGCATCTCTACCTCCCATGCCTAAATGGTAGCTAAATGAGTACCAGTTTCCTCTGGACAGTTCTGACGGGAACAGACTGGAAATAAGTCGTCAGACTTTGTGCGTTATACATGGCCTAACGGCCGAAGAAAAAATTTTTACTTTTGTGCGTGTTTTTTTATATATAATACCAGCTCACTATATAGTTTAGTTTTACTAGTAGGCCTACATAGTATATTATATAGCATATACTGTACTATCTCAAATGGAGTTTTGGACATCTCAAGCACTATAATTAAGGAAACGAAACAACCTCTATTTCAAATTTCGTGGGATCTACAGATCACCATGATCTGTAGAAAAACAATGGGAGGAGGGCTGTTCCGTGTGAAGGAAGAGATATTACAGGTCATAAATAGTGTGAATCTACCTCATGCGTATGGTGTAATTCACATACACGTAGAAACCGAAGCTAATTATTGTAATAGTTGTTGCTAGTGCTCAAGGGAGCAGGTGTTTGGTTTCAGGTAACAAACAATTAATATTTAGATGTGTAATTGGATATGATTTTCTTTATTTATTGACACAATGGGCTGTATGGTATACTGGACGAGTTAAATAGTCAGGAGTAATGACAATAGATACCGCTACATAAGGCGTGGCATAGAGCCGACGCAGGAGCCCATTAACATTAATTATTTAGGAATTAATTTCCACAGTTACTTGTTGTGCCAAGTGCTACCTCTTTAATAGCACCTGAAGACGCATTCTTTGTAAATCGTACATTTAAGAAATTGAGTTATCACAACTTCTACCCTCACAGTAGTCTTAATTCTTCTCCCTTCTAGTTCATTCTTTTGGCACTTGGGTTGCCAAAGTTTTTTCACATTGCTTACAGATCTTGAGAAAATTTGCTAAACAGAATTCCCTTTGCGAATAATATTATTTTAATAAGTGATATATATAATGTATAAACCGAAGTCATCAACTGTAATGTTTGTGGTGTAGTTATCATGAGCTTCAGTACCTTTACGCTTCCGTAAAATAATTGGCAGAAAGTGTAAAGAATGATTATGAATTCCGCATAATATAATGTAATCATCTCATGCATATTATTAAGTAATGATTACTGTTGATCTTCGCAACCTCAGCCTCTTGCGGGAATTATACCCATTTCTAATTTTCATATATACATGAAATGCAGATCTATTTTTTTGATAAATTTCATGCATATCAATGTTAACATTAGATAGCGTAGGCACTCCACACCGTGTAACTTCCAATTACTTCAACTTACATTATAAGCCACCGGCAAAACTACACTACATGTGTCGTTACTGTTAAACCTAATTTATTTTAAAGCATATTATTCCACAGTAGGGTGAATGTGTGGTGCATGATATGTAGACGTTTATTTTACCTTAATACAGTTCATATTACTCCAAAAAATTGTAAATTAACAATAAGAATATGGCAGCACAGCAGTCCTGTACGCACACTCATAAGGATGATGACCATAAGTTCCTCCAACAGACTTACTACCACTGACAGGATATTATTTGTAATAACGTTCCGCCATATTGCCCGCCGGAACTTAGATGGAAGTTGTTATAGATTCGACTACTCTAACAACTTGTCCTCCATTAATTACATATACTTACGAAGCGGCTCGTTCGGTGGTCCGTTGTCGTGGTTCTGTTCTAAACCATCCAGACTGTTTGCTTTTTCTTCAGGTTCAATATCAGCTTTCTCTGAAAACTATGTAATAGGAAATAAATTAGGGAAAATAGCCTTTTAACTAGGAACATAATTATTTATCAAAGTATCAAATTCAATATTATAAATGTTAAAGATAATTTACTCTGTTTGTTACTTCATGCTACTTTGTTACATAAATATTACTCTTACTTTGTTACTTTTTTCATACTTTTTTCCCTTTTGCTTTCCAACTCTGTTATTTATTTACTCTGCAACTCTATTACTTTTTTACTCAGTTACTTACAGCAGCATTGAATGAACCAACAACGTCTATATCAGCTTCGGTATCTTCACTTTTATCAATATCAGTCACCTTTAAGGGAATTGAATGAGACGGAATGCCATTCATGTGTGATCTAAAATACCAACAGAGCATTTTTTTTAAATATTGCACAGGTACAAATGTCAAATAATCATGTCAACTACTACATATTAATGGGCCTGTCTGCCTGTGTAATAACGGTATTGCCTTCGATATGTTCTAGATTGTTTGGCAGTATATCTAAATGGCATATTTAATTAGCTCGGACCACAGAACTGTGACTGCAGAGGTCCGACTACGTCGGCAGCCAATAAACCCAGGATAAGTAAGCCAATCAACTATGATTATATTCCGTTGTGAGACCGTGCCACTGACGAAATCACTTGAACAACGAATTGATTGTTGTTACACAAGACTACTAAGGGCAGCACTAAACATCAGCTGGAGACAACACAATGACAAACGCTAATCTTCATGTACAATACCACCTGTATCAAGCCGTGGACGACCGGTTATGAAACATACAACTTCAAAGCTTGAAAGCAACTTGAACAACTTGAAAGGGATACTGGACTTGAGAGAAACGAAATTTGCGAGAATCGGGAAGCCAGAAGGATCCCATTGTCACCTTTCGATCTCGCTCGACCTAATGTTATCAGTAGTAAATTGAAACTATAGTATTAAATAATAGTCTTGGAATCGTACCTTATTATTGGACTGAAGGCCGATACATAATCCTTGTTTCGATCTTGTCGTAAATCCAAGGCAAATTCATTACCAAAAGTCATTGAACTTATGGGATCATTAGCCAAAGTTAATGACGTCATAACTTTATCGTGGTGTTGGCCGGTAGATATGCTGGACCCACTGAAATAAAACAACTAAATATATAATAACAGAAGGAAATAAAGTAGAGTAAATAAAGAAGGAGCGTCAATTATTTATGTAGCTTTCATTTTAACTTCTCTAGTGTCAACTTTTCAACCTGCTACTTAATGATTCCAATTTTACAATAGTAATTGTGCAAGCCATTTTTTTTAATGTAAGAGTAATATATTACTGTTGGAAACTGGAAACTCCATAATTATCTAATAACTTCATATACTGTATTATTATTTACAATACAAAACTTAAAAACGACTAAACAAAAGTTTATTACCTTCAGGAAGGGAAATCATTGAATACATTAAACTTGTAAAGAAAATGAAAATGAATGGGATATCGACTCGACATTACCTGTAGTTAGGAATCATAACATCAGTCTCTGGATAACTCTGCAGTTTTGTAGAATTGGATACGTAGTTGGATGTGGGTGAGGGGCGACAGGGAGCTTCTCCGAACAGCGGTGATGGTAAGTTTAGATTCGGCGCGGGGAGTAGAAAATTTGGTCCAAAGCCCATCTGAAACCCGAAGCCGAAATCACTCGGTGGCCACCCCATGAATCCCGGAAGAGGCTTCTCTTTGAAGGGGAGTAAGGCGGCAGTGGATGATTTTACGGATGACGGTGTGGGAATCCAGGGTGGGAGAGCGTGGTTGTTGTTGTTGTAGAAAGGAATCATAGAGGATATTGGAGGTTCTGGTAATGTATGCAGATTGTGTTGTGTCGAGGAGGTTTGTTGCGAATGCAATGCCGCGTTAGTATGGTCTTGTTTAAGCCTTTTTCTGTCCCCAGGGGCAACATTGTTACTTCTCTTTCGGGAGCCGCCGTTGAACATCGCTTTGACATCTTCCCACGCGAAAACCAAGTCATCTGACGGATTGTCCGCCGCCAGCTGCAAGTGGCGTCGCCACGAGTTGAAGTTAGCCGCGTCTGGTTGCACGTACTTTGAGTTGGCGTGTCGATGACTATGGAATATGAACTTGTTGGGAGAGAAGAATTGGTTGCAATACGCGCAGCGGATGCATTTCGCTCGGGAGCTGTTGTATCGCGAAGGTATGAAGTTGCCGCGATCACCCCACGCGCATTCATGGAACACCTCGAAAGCGAAGTTCTCTGGGAGATGCGGCGGTGCGGCAAGCGAAAGAAAGGACTTGCAGAGCCTCTCGGCTTCGCGTTTGCTAACCATTCCACAGCGTCTGGAAGAGATCGGCATCGCCCCAGCCCGTCGTAAGACTTCCAGCTGGACGGGAGTACATTGGACACAAGTGATTCCCAGAGCAACGCTGCACATAAAATTATGTAATAAACAAATAATAATCTAATATAAAGGCCAATAATACATTTGTCAACATTATACAAATTACTAAAATGGTGGTATATATAATTCCATACTTATATTTAGGATAATCTTCTATGTTTAGGGAAACTTTACTGAGGCAATTTTTATTCCTGAAGAGGAATGGGCTGTATAACATTGCATTATTATCTAGCCTCGGTAATCTGGCCAATTTCGGCTGTTGGTTTATTTTTCACAACGATGTAAAAAGCAACATGGTAAACGGCGCTTGTAATTGAATAAATAAATAAGCTACAATAAATAAAAGTTACGTTACACAAATCCAGTTGTAAAATAATGATCTCTATAAATAATACTCATTCCATAAGTTCAAGTGCAGTTAAAGTAGAAAAACTGATAATTGTTGAAACACATGTGCATACATTAGTATCTGATATATATATGCGATGGGAAAAATAGCATCGCTGAAAGATTTATCACTCTGTACTTGTTTGTTGTATTTGATTATATCTGTCAGGGTACATACTGTGTTTATAATAGGATGATACTTCACACACAGGAGAATGTAAATAAATTTTCCGAAATTTTGCAATGGATGTGCGTTAATGTGTAAAGCGCAAGTTTAAGCTATAAAGTATACCATGGGCAAACATAATGATATAATACGTATCTACTGTAAGATAACAATCACATGACATACATTGCAAAATCAGTCGGAAGTGACATAAACGTAATAAAATTGGCAAAACATAACTCTGTTGGCAAAAAAGTGATACAGTTGGCAAAAACGTGATACCAGTTGGCAAAAACGTGATTCGGTTCAGTTGGTAAAAACATTATACACTTTTGGGGGGAAGATTCAATTAGAATCATAGAATCTTGCAGTAAGTAATAGAGATTAGGCCTCCTATAATAGGAAATGAACAAACCGTCTGTTATGTATTTCGTTGTAGCTGTAATCTTTGAGTAAAGTATTGGATATCTGAGCCAAACACAGCCGCTCCGTACCGTTAATAACAAGAGCGACAATCGGTACCCCATATAACATAGTGGTCTTAACGCCACTGTTCTTCTGCAACTGCAAATACATTAAAATGACTTTATTATGTAATAGAGCATTTAGTATGTGATAAAATAGGATATAGATATGCACAGCACATGTCATAAACATATTTTTTTAAGATCATCACAATTGCCATGATCATCACAATACTCTTTCGTAATGAGGTTGATTCAATGGCTAGAAATTAGTTATTTATTCAACCTATGGATGTAACCAAATTAAATTCAAAATTTTGGGAAATGAAAAACTGCGTATGAAACTTAGTAAAAAATTACTTAAATTTTTAAATTGTATTTTAAATTTTTAAAAATGTATGATATTTTTAGTGGAATTTCTCAAATCTACTGACAAGAATTAGATTAATTCTAATTATGAAATAGGTTTCAATGGAAAATTCTAATTTGCCTATTATAATTAACTCATTAATATGAAGGTAAATTGGTTAACAAATATGAAATTCGTTACCAGCTGGCTGTTTAGTAAAGTGTCTTAGCGACATATAAGTTTATAAACAGAAATTCTCGACTAAACGAGGGTAGTTAACCGAGCCCATCAGATTTGTCAACATCACAAACCGTTGTTCCCAAAAGATTAACCCGTTATATAAAAAATAAACTATTGTGGTTTTTCTAATAAAATTAGACTTGCAACTTGTAAATTTTTAATCCAAAATTGTAACATTACTCAACGCCGTTAGTATTAATAGCGAGTTTTTATTTAGCACTTTACAACTTTAAAGGACATTACAGCATTGTATTGGCCTGTATATGTAGTATTGTATTTGGTGTTATCAGTTAAGTAATGTCCCTTTAGTGGACATTACTTAACGCCGTCATTGGTTATTACGTAAACAATAGGTGGAAATTTGCCTGACAGCCAGATAGGCCTACCGCATTACCTACCGGTAGGCGAAGTATAGCTATTAATAACCAGTAGCTATATTATTAACATGGCTCCAAACGCCACCATAAATATAAGCTAACTTATTTATAACATAATACTGTATATGTCATTTTTACATTTATTTATACAGCAACTAATATAATTTGTACAGTTTCTATCACTTATATAATGTATATGTACAATCATTTCGTAATGTTAAAATTTTGGAATAAAAAAACTACATACATACTTGTTGCAAAGTACTTTACAGTGTTCTGATCCTCGTGGCTTTATTTTCACTCACTCAATAACGTTCGTTCGTGTAACAAAGCCACTCGGATCACCACACTGTAAAGTGCTACTTTACACACAAGTATGTAAATAGTTATTTTACATTCCCATTGAATCGCAGCTTATTGAAAAATTAATTAAATTATTCTAGAATGTCACTATTTCTATCCTTATTCTTCCCTACTCTACCTATTGTTTGGCTTGTAATATACCAATTTATTTAGAATTTCCATCAATAAATAAAAGTTCCACTACAAATATTTTTTGGCGCATGGGAATTTGTAATGTATGTAGATTAGGTGATTTTCATGGTAGTTTTCATTTCACAACGAACCTGCATTACTGAATCGCCACTGACGTCTTTACTGTGAGTCGGTTTACTGGAATCGGATTGTTCAGCTTCTCTTATTGTCTCTGTAGACCAGACTTGAGATTCCATGTTAAAACGTTGATAGCTATTGAGGAAACCCCTGCAGTGAAATTTGGTGCAAAATTTACATTAACTCCATTAATTGATGTGATCTGAATAATTTACATATAATTTTCTAGAAATATTCAAATAATTAATACTTTTAAAATATAATTAAAGTATTAATATATCGGAATAATTAAATAACCATGTGTTTACTGTATATGCTCGGGTGTAGAGTTTATAACTACTTTGTAAAAAAATGTAAACATTAACTCAAAACAACATTAATAGTTTAAGGTGAAATAAAGTAAAGATAACAATAAATTATGGTAACAGTGAATGTATAAATTAAAGGGGAGTTAGGGAGACGGGTACATCTCCCTGTCCAAATCCCTGACTCCCGCCCCGTCCCCGAACCCCAGACCCCTCCAGGGCCTCCTTCCACCGCGGAGGCACAGAGAGTTTGCCCTTAATAAGGCGAACTGCAGTCGCCTTCTCACAGCCCCCAGGACTGCTCCCATCCCCCGCTGCCTCATCCCCGCCCTCCTCACCACCAGTGCGTCCGCGAGGTGGCGGATGAATTTCTCGCCCTCGGCGCCCCAGACTCCGTCGGTGGAGCACACGAGGGGGGTGAAGTTCATCCGCCTCGACTCACAGGGCTCCTGGTAGTGGGCCTTCTTCTCGCGTTCTTTCTGTGAGAGAAGGAATATAATAATATATATTTATAATAAATTTAATAATATTAATAATATATTTATCAAATATAATTGATTCACATTGATTCATTCGCGAAATGAAACATTTTATGACGAACACAAATGTTTTATTGAATGCAGGAATCTATGTAGACCTAAATCTTTGTGAAAGAGGACACCTGACATCTTGTCCTTGCATCATGAATACGTCCATTCTGTATAAGGTGGTTGCGGTTGATCTTATGTCCTTGCACCATAATACGTCCATGCTGTATAAGGAGATTGGATTGAATATGAATGCAACCAAGACTGAATTCATGACTTTTAATGTTAATGGAAACTTGACCAAATGGATAGAGAACAGCAATAAAGACATAGAAGTTAGGAAAGCCAAAGGCATGGGTAGCTCAATCAAAAATGGATACCATCTGGAAATGAGACCTCTCCCTCACCCGAAGATCAAGTTCTTTCGAACCACAGTGGAAAGTGTATTTTTATACGGGGGTGAGACCTGGAAACTGACGAAATCACTTGAACAACGAATTGATGGTGGCTACACAAGAGTACCAGGGGCAGCCCTAAACGTCAGCTGGAGACAACACATGACAAATGCCAAGCTCTATGGTACTATACCACCTGTATCAAACCACCCTCCGTGAATGCAGATTAAGATTCAGTGGGCGAGAAGGCTGAAGACGAGATCATACCAGATCTACTTTTCTGGCAATCAGCACAAACTGAGTCCCATCGGCCTCCTTTGAATGTAAACCTTAACACTGACACCGACAGTTCGTTTACCAGCGACGTATATGCAGATAGAGGAAAGTAGGCAGGCCTACATTTAATAAACATTCTCCGCATAGTGGCATATAAAAAACTACGGAACCTCACGGCACTGAACGGGTAATTGAATCCTGTTATTAATTTACTCACTATAGAAATCGCTTAATTATTTTTTCTCGGTCTATTCGCTAAGCTAAATAGCCAACCATGCGTAGGTTACACCTGAACACATATTTATTATAACAACGCTGAGTAAACCTGCACTACGTAGGTTGCAAACAGGTTGTTAATATATGAACCAATGAGGCGAGACGCAGTGTAGTTACTCAAACGTAACTAAAGCAGCTTCAGTATACTGTATGGGCCGGGTTGCACACAAGCAAAGGGCCCAGTGTCCAAGGCACCCACTGTAGATAATAATAAAACGCTTTACTAGCTTCCCTCTTGTGACGGCCTCGTGCCTCTGTTGAGTGGCAGGAACAGTAACGTTTTTTTCCTAATAAGTAAGTGAATTTAAAAGAGCCTTTAAATAAGTCTCAATGCGCTGATGCAATCCCAGATGCTGGGAACTAGCTGTAGAACATGTTTGTCCACTCCACCCACGGATTTACTTAGGCTAAATATTTTTCTGTGATTGATTTACGGAAACCCAATGTGCCCTCTCATCCCCAATACCCCACCCCCACCTGAAAAATATATGTAAAATTAAAAATGAAGTTAAACTAATTAACAAACTTAATAGTTGTTAATTAACACTTCCTTGATTGAAGCTCGTATTTCGTATGGCCTGGAGCCCAGATTTAACATAGTAAAAATTATTAATTTATGAATTCCACTGCTTCTCGGCATATTGCTTTGTATAACTTTGTATAACTTTGTATAACTTTGTATAACTTATCGTCAGCAAGAGCAATATAATATACCTCGGTAACACCTTGCGTTACCGGTATCGGTAGAATAAAGCAAGAACTTGTGAACACTTGGGCAGGGATTCTTCTCGGGTTGGGTGCAATCTTCGCCCGCGCCTAACCTTCGCCCGCGGGAAATCTTCGTCCGCGTCGAACCTTTGCCCGATTGGGGGAAAGGAGTAGGTTACAGTGACGAATTTTTCTAACCAAAACAATAAACGAGGTTGTTAACACTCATTTTGAGGGCGAAGCTTTACATTTCTCCGGGCGAAGATTGCTCGCGGGCGAAGTTTGCTGCGTCCCGCTTCTCGCAGAGGAGCAGCATCAATCTCCCGTAAACACTTCTCTGTGCAAAAACACGTCCAAGATGATGCTAACAAATTTATTTTTTATTTATTTGTTTTTTTTTCATTTATTTTCATTTATATGTTTATTACCCGCGTGGCGATAACTTGAACACAAAGTAGAGCTAAAACACTTATTTATAATGAGGTGATAATGTGGATCAATTACTTTTCTGATTTAATTGACTGAAGGGTGCATAGTTAATTTGGAATTAATAATGCTAGTATTCGTAAGTATTTACTGTAAATTCAGTAGCGAAATAACAAGTTCTTCGCAATGAAACTAAACGTAAAACTTGTAATTGGTTTTCAGTGTCATGGTTATTTTTACTAATATTTCAATATTTATAATCAAAGGGTTACCTACACAACACACGTTAGCTACAGCTACCCGTGCCATACACGCTACGTGTCATACATCTCCACTTCAATTTAGCACAATTAGTATCTATACCTATCGTGATACAGATTTTATTTTATTTATTTTTTATTATAAGGCATACGGTTTAACGGTCAGCCCCGGCCTTTCATATACGTTGTATAAGTAAGTATATATGGTTGGTTATATAATAATTAAAATACAGCATTAACAACTTCCAATTACAAAATCGGGAGAAAAAAAGGAGTACTTTTTATCCCTATGGAAAGACGTAACCCATAGAATTACATTGAGTTTAGTTTTTTCCCGGCGAAAAATGTATAGAAAATACTTTTGGTGGAATACCTTAAATTTTATTACATGATTAAAAGAGCATCGGAGTAGAAAAGATTTGCAAGTAATTTTGAGCAAAGTCCATTCACAGTTCCCACACTCAAGGTATTGCAACTTTAGTGCCTGCAAGGCGTACTCCAAAACGGAACTCAATATCCAATATTGGTTTATGTAGTTAAACGGCTCTCCAGTCACGTAATAACTATTCTAGAACACTAAATTATTTAACATTGAGTAAGGCAGCATCCGGAGTTGAAGAGTACAATAATTTGAATCGCAGTAACTATGGAAGCAATATTGTAAATACTAGGTCCTTAATTACAGTTCAATTTATTTTGTAACTCTATATCGCTCTATCTTTGATTAAAGAGTTAAGCATTTTTAAGAATAAAATTACGTTTTACAAGCGAAAAAAACTGGAACATTTTTTATTTTTGTCTTGAACATTTTTTTCAATATGGCGAATTAATATCCCGCGTCAATGTTAAATTCACAATTTAGGGAAAGGAGCAGGTTACAGAGGCACGTTGTTATAACCAAAACAATAAACTAAACACAATAGAACAGGCTACAGTTTTATTTTTGAGAGCTGTTATTTGCGTCGAATTTACCCTGGAGAGGGATGCATTTTTATTGCGTCCAGTTTCCCAGCCTATCTGGACACAGAACGATGAGAGTCCCACAAGATAATAAAAAAATAAGTTGGTGCCAGTTCCCAAGAAGGGAACACCCTAACAATGTATCTTTTCGTGGAATCTCATTGATCTCGATTGATGCAAAGCTATACAATAGAATTCTATTAAATCGCATCAGAGATCCCTTTGAGAGACAGCTACGTGGAATTCAGAATGGGTTCCGTAAAGTCGTGGGACCATGGAGCCCATGTTGGCATTTAGAAGGTTAATTGAAGAATTATCAAAAAAGAAAGACAGACATCTGGCTGTTATCTTTGTTGACTTCTTTAAAGCCTTTGATTCAGTCAGTCGATTAATCATGTATGTTCAGCATGGACACCAAATCTCTGAACCCCATATTCCCAAGAATGCTACGTCGGGTTCACTGTGCCAAGTACAATGCACACATCTCCAACCAGACACTATTGTATATTGGAGGTGTCCCATTGGCCCCCCAATGCTTGAGACTTGGACAAATCCGCCTCCGCTTTGCAGGATATTGTTTTTGCCGTGAAGACCAGCTTGTGCACAAGCTCGTGCTTTAGCAGCCTCATGGGGGAAATAAGCATGGTAGACAGCCCATGACTTTCGTGAGACGCCCCCTAAAGGAAAGTGGCCTTGATGATGCAGATAATCTCGCGAAAGTCATTTAGGCGGGAGTTATGGGGGTGCAATTTTGTCGATAAGCCGGCATAGCATTCTTAATGCACGCAGCATCACAGCAAGCCAATTGTAGATTGCACGGAGTTTGGCACAAAATTTTTTTGTTAAGCCACATAGCATCTCAATGTGCAGTTGCAATACAGCAGGCCGATTTTAGATATATTGTATTGATACATGTCCTGTTTATGATAAATATTAAATCTGTCTACATACAGTTTGCCGGTGCCGATAACTAAATTTAAATACTAGCCAAGCTAGGTCAACTACAAGGGAGATGGTAAGATAGTAAATTTATTAGAACCTTAGAAAAATATTAACTAATAGAAATAAATAAAGAAATTTGATATTTATATTACGTTTCTGTATTTGCCTTTCTGTATTTGTATTTGTATTTGTTCTATTACGAAGTATTGGATCTATCGGCAAATAGAAATAATGCTACTTACTACGTTACACGTACTGATATTATATTACCAAAACTAACCTGAAATAGTGCGTGGTTTGAGCTGTGTTTACCGGAGAACGTTTATCTTTCTTCCTTGTTCGGCAGATTCTCTTGTTTTTGTTTAAATATGTTTGCGGTATAAACATATTCAAGACATTTTAAGCAACTGCAAACTTATTTTCAACCAAGGAAGCAGTGATAAATATCCTGACCAATAGCGAATAGGCAATTGGTCACAGCTAATAGGACATCGCTAGGTGCGTCCAATCACTAGTCACCTACAAAAAAGGACAGGCAACACATTAAGCCTCACAATTGGTGGTCCGCGTCAATTCCAGCCCAAGTGAATCTCAATAAATGTTTTATACTTCGCTTAATAATCTCTACGTAATCACATAGGCGTAGAGTACTATCCCGTCCAAACAATAAACAATGGATGGGAATAAACTGATTTTTACGTTATTGGGTGCTGATTACAAAATACGTAATAGAGAATATCATGTTAAACAAATTGAATTAGAATTACAAATCTCATTGAACACGCACTGTGCCAACTAATACACTTACTGTGCCAACTAATACACTTACTGTGCCAACTAATACACTTACTGTGCCGACTAATACACTCACTGTGCCGACTAATACACTCACTGTGCCGACTAATACACTTACTGTGCCAAATAATACACTTACTGTGCCAAATAATACACTTACTGTGCCAACTAATACACTTACTGTGCCAACTAATACACTTACTGTGCCAACTAATACACTTACTGTGCCAACTAATACACTTACTGTGCCAACTAATACACGCACTGTGCCGACTAATACACTCACTGTGCCCACTAATACACTTACTGTGCCGACTAATACACTCACTGTGCCGACTAATACACTTACTGTGCCAACTAATACACTCACTGTGCCGACTAATACACTCACTGTGCCGACTAATACACTTACTGTGCCAACTAATACACTTACTGTGCCGACTAATACACTCACTGTGCCGACTAATACACTCACTGTGCCGACTAATACACTTACTGTGCCGACTAATACACTCACTGTGCCGACTAATATACTTACTGTGCCAACTAATACACTTACTGTGCCAACTAATACACTTACTGTGCCAACTAATACACTTACTGTGCCAACTATTACACGCACTGTGCCAACTAATACACTTACTGTGCCAACTAATACACTTACTGTGCCAACTAATGCACGCACTGTGCCAACTAATACACTTACTGTGCCGACTAATACACTTACTGTGCCGACTAATATACTTACTGTGCCAACTAATACACTTACTGTGCCAACTAATACACGCACTGTGCCGACTAATATACTTACTGTGCCAACTAATACACTTACTGTGCCAACTAATACACTTACTGTGCCAACTAATACACTTACTGTGCCAACTAATACACTCACTGTGCCAACTAATACACTTACTGTGCCAACTAATACACTTACTGTGCCAACTATTACACGCACTGTGCCAACTAATACACTTACTGTGCCAACTAATACACTTACTGTGCCAACTAATACACTCACTGTGCCAACTAATACACTTACTGTGCCGACTAATACACTTACTGTGCCGACTAATATACTTACTGTGCCAACTAATACACTTACTGTGCCAACTAATACACGCACTGTGCCGACTAATATACTTACTGTGCCAACTAATACACTCACTGTGCCAACTAATACACTTACTGTGCCAACTAATACACTTACTGTGCCAACTAATACACTTACTGTGCCAACTATTACACGCACTGTGCCAACTAATACACTTACTGTGCCAACTAATACACTTACTGTGCCAACTAATACACTCACTGTGCCAACTAATACACTTACTGTGCCGACTAATACACTTACTGTGCCGACTAATATACTTACTGTGCCAACTAATACACTTACTGTGCCAACTAATACACGCACTGTGCCGACTAATATACTTACTGTGCCAACTAATACACTCACTGTGCCAACTAATACACTTACTGTGCCAACTAATACACTTACTGTGCCAACTATTACACGCACTGTGCCAACTAATACACTTACTGTGCCAACTAATACACTTACTGTGCCAACTAATGCACGCACTGTGCCAACTAATACACTTACTGTGCCGACTAATACACTTACTGTGCCGACTAATATACTTACTGTGCCAACTAATACACTTACTGTGCCAACTAATACACGCACTGTGCCGACTAATATACTTACTGTGCCAACTAATACACTTACTGTGCCAACTAATACACTTACTGTGCCAACTAATACACTTACTGTGCCGACTAATACACTTACTGTGCCAACTAATACACTTACTGTGCCAACTAATACACTTACTGTGCCAACTAATACACTTACTGTGCCGACTAATACACTTACTGTGCCAACTAATACACTTACTGTGCCGACTAATACACTCACTGTGCCGACTAATACACTCACTGTGCCGACTAATACACTTACTGTGCCGACTAATACACTTACTGTGCCGACTAATATACTTACTGTGCCAACTAATACACTTACTGTGCCAACTAATACACTTACTGTGCCAACTAATACACTTACTGTGCCAACTATTACACGCACTGTGCCAACTAATACACTTACTGAGCCAACTAATACACTTACTGTGCCAACTAATGCACGCACTGTGCCAACTAATACACTTACTGTGCCGACTAATACACTTACTGTGCCGACTAATATACTTACTGTGCCAACTAATACACTTACTGTGCCAACTAATACACGCACTGTGCCGACTAATATACTTACTGTGCCAACTAATACACTTACTGTGCCAACTAATACACTTACTGTGCCAACTAATACACTTACTGTGCCGACTAATATACTTACTGTGCCAACTAATACACTCACTGTGCCGACTAATACACTTACTGTGCCAACTAATACACTTACTGTGCCAACTAATACACTTACTGTGCCAACTAATACACGCACTGTGCCGACTAATATACTTACTGTGCCAACTAATACACTTACTGTGCCAACTAATACACTTACTGTGCCAACTAATACACTTACTGTGCCAACTAATACACGCACTGTGCCAACTAATACACTTACTGTGCCAACTAATACACTTACTGTGCCGACTAATACACTCACTGTGCCAACTAATACACTTACTGTGCAAAACTAATACACTTACTGTGCCAACTAATACACTTACTGTGCCAACTAATACACGCACTGTGCCGACTAATATACTTACTGTGCCAACTAATACACTTACTGTGCCAACTAATACACTTACTGTGCCAACTAATACACTTACTGTGCCAACTATTACACGCACTGTGCCAACTAATACACTTACTGTGCCAACTAATACACTTACTGTGCCAACTAATGCACGCACTGTGCCAACTAATACACTTACTGTGCCAACTATTACACGCACTGTGCCAACTAATACACTTACTGTGCCAACTAATACACTTACTGTGCCAACTAATGCACGCACTGTGCCAACTAATACACTTACTGTGCCGACTAATACACTTACTGTGCCAACTAATACACTTACTGTGCCGACTAATACACTTACTGTGCCGACTAATATACTTACTGTGCCAACTAATACACTTACTGTGCCAACTAATACACTTACTGTGCCAACTAATACACTTACTGTGCCAACTAATACACTTACTGTGCCAACTAATACACGCACTGTGCCGACTAATATACTTACTGTGCCAACTAATACACGCACTGTGCCGACTAATATACTTACTGTGCCAACTAATACACTTACTGTGCCAACTAATACACTTACTGTGCCAACTAATACACGCACTGTGCCGACTAATATACTTACTGTGCCGACTAATACACTTACTGTGCCAACTAATACACTTACTGTGCCAACTAATACACTTACTGTGCCGACTAATACACTTACTGTGCCAACTAATACACTTACTGTGCCGACTAATACACTTACTGTGCCGACTAATATACTTACTGTGCCAACTAATACACTTACTGTGCCAACTAATACACTTACTGTGCCAACTAATACACTTACTGTGCCAACTAATACACTTACTGTGCCAACTAATACACGCACTGTGCCGACTAATACACTTACTGTGCCAACTAATACACGCACTGTGCCGACTAATATACTTACTGTGCCAACTAATACACGCACTGTGCCGACTAATATACTTACTGTGCCAACTAATACACTTACTGTGCCGACTAATACACTTACTGTGCCAACTAATACACTTACTGTGCCGACTAATACACTTACTGTGCCGACTAATATACTTACTGTGCCAACTAATACACTTACTGTGCCAACTAATACACTTACTGTGCCAACTAATACACTTACTGTGCCAACTAATACACTTACTGTGCCAACTAATACACGCACTGTGCCGACTAATATACTTACTGTGCCAACTAATACACGCACTGTGCCGACTAATATACTTACTGTGCCAACTAATACACTTACTGTGCCAACTAATACACTTACTGTGCCAACTAATACACGCACTGTGCCGACTAATATACTTACTGTGCCGACTAATACACTTACTGTGCCAACTAATACACTTACTGTGCCAACTAATACACTTACTGTGCCGACTAATACACTTACTGTGCCAACTAATACACTTACTGTGCCAACTAATACACTTACTGTGCCAACTAATATACTTACTGTGCCAACTAATACACTTACTGTGCCAACTAATACACTTACTGTGCCAACTAATACACTTACTGTGCCAACTAATACACTTACTGTGCCAACTAATACACGCACTGTGCCGACTAATACACTTACTGTGCCAACTAATACACTTACTGTGCCAACTAATACACTTACTGTGCCGACTAATACACGCACTGTGCCGACTAATATACTTACTGTGCCAACTAATACACTTACTGTGCCGACTAATACACTTACTGTGCCAACTAATGCACGCACTGTGCCGACTAATACACTCACTGTGCCAACTAATACACTTACTGTGCCGACTAATACACTCACTGTGCCGACTAATATACTTACTGTGCCAACTAATACACTTACTGTGCCAACTAATACACTTACTGTGCCAACTAATACACGCACTGTGCCGACTAATATACTTACTGTGCCAACTAATACACGCACTGTGCCGACTAATATACTTACTGTGCCAACTAATACACTTACTGTGCCAACTAATACACTTACTGTGCCAACTAATACACGCACTGTGCCGACTAATATACTTACTGTGCCGACTAATACACTTACTGTGCCAACTAATACACTTACTGTGCCAACTAATACACTTACTGTGCCAACTAATACACTTACTGTGCCAACTAATACACTTACTGTGCCGACTAATACACTTACTGTGCCGACTAATATACTTACTGTGCCAACTAATACACTTACTGTGCCAACTAATACACTTACTGTGCCAACTAATACACTTACTGTGCCAACTAATACACTTACTGTGCCAACTAATACACGCACTGTGCCGACTAATACACTTACTGTGCCAACTAATACACTTACTGTGCCAACTAATACACTTACTGTGCCAACTAATACACGCACTGTGCCGACTAATATACTTACTGTGCCAACTAATACACGCACTGTGCCGACTAATATACTTACTGTGCCAACTAATACACTTACTGTGCCAACTAATACACTTACTGTGCCAACTAATACACGCACTGTGCCGACTAATATACTTACTGTGCCGACTAATACACTTACTGTGCCAACTAATACACTTACTGTGCCAACTAATACACTTACTGTGCCGACTAATACACTTACTGTGCCAACTAATACACTTACTGTGCCGACTAATACACTTACTGTGCCGACTAATATACTTACTGTGCCAACTAATACACGCACTGTGCCGACAAATACACTTACTGTGCCAACTAATACACTTACTGTGCCAACTATTACACGCACTGTGCCAACTAATACACTTACTGTGCCAACTAATACACTTACTGTGCCGACTAATATCACTTACTGTGCCAACTAATACACTTACTGTGCCAACTAATACACTTACTGTACCAACTAATACACTCACTGTGCCGACTAATACACTTACTATGCCGACATTCCCCATATTCTCAATGAATCATAACGATTAAAATATAATGAATTAAATGTAACTCATAAAAAATATCGCTGAAATATATATTATTATATAAAATATATCAATATCATATGAGATATCAAATCAATATGATATGAGATATCAAATCAATATCGTATGAGATATCAAATCAATATCATATGAGATATCAAATCAATATCGTATGAGATATCAAATCAATATCATATGAGATATCAAATCAATATCATATGAGATATCAAATCAATATCATATGAGATATCAAATCAATATCATATGAGATATCAAATCAATATCATATGAGATATCAAATCAATATCATATGAGATATCAAATCAATATCATATGAGATATCAAATCAATATCGTATGAGATATCAAATCAATATCGTATGAGATATCAAATCAATATCGTATGAGATATCAAATCAATATCGTATGACTCAAAGGTTCAAGTGCTAACTGACGAACCTATCCAGTATTGTAATGATCGTCGTTTTGGTTTATTCCCTCACTTTGTTATAATCTACATTCGGAGTGTCACTATCACTTTTCAGCATAGTTGTACTGGTAATGATAGCCGATATTATCTCCTATCTGGAGGTGAGGTTGTGCACCGTAATAAGTACGAATAAAACAATACTGTGTGTGTAGTGGAGTGGTCCCTTGTTCGAATCCCGGTCATGCGTTAAATTTAAACTACTTCATATCGTTTCTATTAGAACCTACTGTTTTACTAAGTTTTTCGGCCTTCAATATATTTTATCAACAGATATTATCAATAGGCTGTTGGATAGCAGAAATAATTGAATGTTATACAGTTTTTTTTCTCTTGTACTACCTCACTGCTATTTTCATAACCAGGATTTTAGACTTATTGTGGCGTGGCCCTAAAGGATCTTGAAAAGTGTCCTAAAATAGTATAAAATTTTCAGAATTTTTGCTTATTTTGTAATCGACTGCCTTCCGAATTAAAATAATTAACTGCAGTAATACTGCAGGCCTAGCAGGTGCTATGGAATCCGTGTCAACACTTACAAATGGCCAACAATTCCAACACTTCGAAAGGAATTTCGTGTCCATGTCAAACCTCGACCACACCTCGACCACACCTGTCACACCTCGAAACAATAATATATAATATATAATAATAATAATTATAAAAACGAAAACTAACTTTCATACAGTTTTGTTACCAATTAATTAATTATATTGTACTTAAGATAACCAGCTAAGAGACTAATTTCGACACTTTAGGACGATCGGCGTGTAATAATGTAGCTTTTCAATGCTACTGGGAAACAATATGTAAAAACATTCGAAATATTCCAATTTGAAATTACAAGATTTGTGTTGGCGATGTGAGCTATAATGATAATCTAGGAAATTGTCAGCTATTTTCGTAGCATCCATCACCGTAATGTATTTAGTCGGTTTGTCTGAGTAACAAGGCGTGATGTGTGAAACCTCTTTGCTGCCGATAATCACTGTCAAGCTTTTAAATCTCCGCGATAAGATTAACGTATTACTAAATATTAACTTGGAAATATTATTTGGTTAATAGGCTGTCAAAGAGACCAAGGCTTTTTGGGATGAGCTGGCGATGGGGGATAAAGGCTGCCACGATTTAAACTAGTTTTAGGAACGTCAATTTATTGCGGTAGCACATTTGTCAGCGCGGGTAATTAGAAGGAAGGTCGTTGTTCCACGGTTACCTATGGCCCTTGGCCACCAAAGCTTTCTCTTCTATCCAAGAAACTTAATTCTCGATTATTTCGTATTATTAACCAATCCGCGGTGGTCCCCCATACCTCCCTTCGGCCTTCAGAGTAATTCGCCGGTGAAATAGGGTAATTAGTTTGATGTTCAATCTGTTAAGATTCGCTGAGTCGTCAGTACCACATCAATTATACTTTGTGATCAACTTATATGACAATCATATTATGGAAACTTCATGCTTCTTCAGTGTGTTATAAAGTGTAGCGAAGCCGTTGCATGTACTGTCTGGATGGCACTTTCACAAGAGTGCTGCACCGGGTTCATTGTGTCAAGTACAATGAATCCATCTCCAATAAGACTCTATGCAACATTGGAGGTGTTCCATTAGTTTCCCCTAGCTTGACTCTTGAAAGGAACCGCCTCCGCTTTGCAGGACATTGCTTTCGCCGTGAGGACAAGTAATCTTGTACTTTGGCGGCCTCATGGAGCGAATAAGCATGGTGGACAGCCTATGACTTTCTTGAGACGCATCTTAAAAGACACTGGCCTTGAAGATGCGGATGAACTAGCAAATGTCATGGGTGGTAGGGAGTTGTGGCGGCGCAATTTTGTCGACAAGCCGGCACAGCATTCTTAATATATATGTAATATATATAATGCAGCTGCAATGCAGCATGCCGATCGTAGTAGTAGTAGTTGTAGTATGTACAGTAAGTAGCGCATTAAATCAGGAATGACTGTCCATCGAACCGTATAGTCTGTTTGTCGGTCGGAATGTCTGTTTTCTGTCTGTGACTAATGTTTAAAAGCTGATTGGGAAGGGGGATGGGGGTTGCGTGCAATGAGGCGCAATGGGGGTGAACATGGATTACTAAACGATACGCGCTATAACTTTTACTGTTCGATTAGGCGGGAATGACGGACTATCTTGTATCCGAATGAATGTTAGAGGTTGATGAAGTACGTTTAAGACTGTGAAAGTAACAATGATAAGTGAAATCGAAAGATAAACACTTAAACGACGAGGGGGGGGGGGGGGGGGGGCTGCCTGAACAGTCTTCCATTCCAGGATGTACTGTAGATGTCCAATGAATTGTATTACATATCTGAGAGATTGGTATTGCAATCTTACATGTTCCATGATCAAGGAGATTTTCAGAAAACAACAATGTTTTTTTCTGCCCTACAAAAATGGTGCACAATTAGAACAAAATATAAGAGAGCTAAACTTTGGCTTAACTAAGTTGGCCTTTGTTAATGTGGTAGGTATGCATGCATCTGAAGGTTGTTTTTTTCATTAAACCTACCTAATCTCTTATTTGGACGGGCATTATTAAATTTCACGTCGAATTACATTGTGTGATTAACATTTCCGTCATGAATTTACTTAGGCAGCATCTAATGTATTAATATGTAATTAATTATCTCTGATTTAATTTCCATTATTCTGTATTTAATTCTAAGCTTTATAATCGAACTGACGAGCGTAAAATACTTACTGTGCGTAACAAATTATGTGTCAATTTACTGCTACATATATCACCATTATTTTTACCAATTTTTTAGGGGCGGGGTGGGGTAACTATATTTTACATGGAAATAACTAGGATATTTTGTTAATTATTTGCTCATCCATCATTTTTCGAGATTCAAAGCAGCGTCGGTTCATAGGGAAAAATCATTTACATATAATACGATAACCTAGTGCTAATACGATACGTCTGAATACGATGATAACCTATACTTATAAAATGATAGGTGGGGGGGGGGGGGGGGTGAGTATTGCAAAAGTATTCCTTATTAAACATCCTTATAAACAAAATGTGCGGAAACAGATTAACTGCGGGGCATACACATCGTTCAACCTAATTGGTTCTGACCACAGAATAGTGACTGCAGAGATCAGACTCAGAGTTTGAGAGCCAACAAACCAAGGACGAGCAAGCGAATCAACTATGACTGGGAGAAACTCAGAACTGACAATGCTGTAAAGGATGCTTACACAGTAGAAGTTCAAAACCGCTTTGAAATACTCCTGTCTACCGATTGAATATACCAAAATATAATAAAAGCCCACACGGAATCAGCCAAGCCAAGAGGCATATTCCCCAGAAACCCAAATGAAAACAGTATAATATACTGTTTTCATTTGGGTTTCTGAGGAATATGCCTCAGAGCCTTGCCATGGCAAATTATGCCATGGCAAGGCTCTGAGGTTACTGTAGGATAGAAGATCTTAAGATAGCCTACAAAGTAAAAATTGAACAACCAACAGCTGAAAACATCAATAAGGTTGAGAAATCTATGGGAGATCTTTAATTGGCTTACAACATCAGCCAGGAGAAGTACATGAAAAATTGATAAAATTGAAAAATTAAAGGATAAAATTGAAAAAATTACAACTGCTCACATACAGCAACAATCAAGACTTACCTGGCAAACTGTAAATGAGGTATCTGGTCGGAAACGTTGTGCAAAGGGGCGCCTCAAAGATGATAGTCCTGAAGAACGTGTTGGGGAATGGAAAGATCACTTCAGTGACTTGCTCGGGCAGCCACCAAACATCGAGGTCAGCCCTACAAGGAAAATATATGACAAGACGCTACCTATAGAAACAGGGGACTTCACCCCCACCGAACTCCATAAAAGCATTACAAGCATGTCCAATAATAAAGCGAGTGGATTAGATGAAATCCCAGCGGAGGTATGGAAAACAGGAGTGCTAAACTACGGAAGCCCATAACGGCCATGTCGCGTGCAAACTTCCATTTCGCGCGCGCAAACTTTATGCCATTTCCGTGTAGAAACATATGCGCGTGCGATATGGAAGTATGCGCGCGCGACATTGTAGTTCGCGCGCGCAAACTTCCATGTTGCGCGCGCAAACTTTCATGTCGCGCGCGCAAATGTTTCTACACCGAAATGGCAGAAAGTTTGCGTGCTTGACATGGAAGTTTGCGTGCTTGACATGGAAGTTTGCGCGCGACATGGCCGATATGGGTTTTCCCATGTCGCGCGCGCATTACTAAACTATAAATTATTATTACAACTAGCTAGTTAGTTAGACAAGATTGCAGCAAAATAACAAAAAATAATTATTATAATTTAACACCAAGATAAATACGGAGCACATGGAACAACAAGCGAACGGATGTTGGTCTGCTGTACCCAGCCCGGCACATAGGGGCAACAAATGTCGATAAATTAACATAAATAAATATTAATTATTACCCAAATTCATTATTTAGTTCATATTTATTTTATATTTGACTGTTTTTTGCATACTAAACAGACCATTATTGGATGTTTGCAACCGGATGCTGAAAGGGGAAAAGCCAACACCTCTTCGACTGAAGGTCAACTAAAGCCTTTTCCTAAGAAAGGACGCCTCGGTGAACCAACAAACTATCGTGGTATCTGTCTGCTTGTGTTAGCTTGTCTGATTGTGATATTCGGCAACTACAGTCACAGACACCGACTTTGCGGATGACATCACCCTGCTTTCTAATACGCTAGGCTTATGCACGGCTTCTACAGAATAAAGTGGAGAGGGCTGCTAAGGAGGTTAGACTGCATATAACTGCTACCAAGAAGTTCTTTCGAGCCACAGTGGAAAGTGCACTTTTATACGGGGTGAGACCTGGTCCTGGACACTGACGAAATCACTTGAACAACGAATTGATGGTTGCCACAAAAGACCACTAAGTACTAAGGGCAGCCCTAAACATCAGCTGGAGACAACACTTTACAAACGCCGAGCTCTATGGCCCAACAATACCACCTGTATCCAACACCCTCCGTGAACGCAGATTAAGATTCAGTGGGCACTGCTGGAGAAGTAAAGATGAGGTCATACCAGATGTAATTTAGTGTGATTTAGTAATTTAGATGTAATTTATAATTTAGTGCAAACTTATATAATACTATAAGCCATAATAATGAGAATTGTTAATTATCAAGGTAAGTTACCCCGTTACTTTGACTGGTTTAGGATGTAGTTAGTTGTCCAGCATAACGGAAACAATCACAATCGATCAACCTATCAAATCAGAATTTGGTGACCTTTAAGTGCCGAAATTAAAATGTGCAGTATAATAATATCAAAAACAGCTTGTTGACATGTATTTTTAATAGATTTATAACAAATCAGTTAAGATTCTAATTTTTAAATTGTGTTCGCTTATATTAATAATTGCGAAATCTCGCAAAGGTCCGCGTCTACTAATGAATGAACTGTCTCCTTGAATGGCTTACTACCAATCTTACAACAAAAAACATTCACCGGATTGCGGGATTGAACTCGGTACCTAGAGATTCCAAGTCCCACGCTCTGCCAACTGAGCCACTGGGGCAGTATCAATCCATAATACCAAAACCTAACGAGAAATTAACAACAACAACAACACCAACAACGGAGTGAATACTAGAGGTCTCGCTACCCGGACCTAAAAACACAGGCGTTATGGGAAAGGGAAAAATCGAATAATTAAATTAGTCTATACCAAATCGTATCTACAGTATAATTCCTAACAAGCCAAAAATGAAAATAATGTTTTCTTTGTCAGTTAGGGCAGGGATTACGCACAAAGCGCAAAGTCTGCCTGATAATTATGGTGGCACTGAAGGCCCAAGGCAATATTTTTTTATATTTTTCTTAAAACGAATATTAAGACCAAAAAAGGTCATAAACTTTGTATTACGAAGTTTACAGTTTACAGAATTTTATTTTTTTATTCAAAATCACTCGTGCCGTATCGCTATAAATAAAGTGCAATTTTATGAACAAAGACGTATATAGTTATTATTTAACTAATATAATTTTATTGCAATTTTATTGCAACCCTCCCTAACCACCCCCCCCCCCCCCCCCCCCCCTCCCCTCAAGTTCGTCTAACTCAAAAGCCATTCACCAATTATTGCATAAATTTGTCTCCGTGTCTGGCTGTAGTCGGCTTAAACCTACTGCAGTGCAATAGTCCAATAAAAATAACTCCGACATTCTGTATAATCAAATTCAGTGGAAAATATTACTATAATGATTGATGAGGTTATTATTCATTGGATAATGATTGTTTTGCTTATGAGGGTAATATCATCACACTAAAGGTGTGGCATACTTCCAAAATTAAACCGTTGAGTGTTCTGGCTGTACGTACACACCCCTACTACCCATATTACAGCAAACCAATAAACACAAGCCAAATTGCGTCAATTTCCCAATAAATTATAATTAATTTTCATAATTATTTGAACGTTATATAAATATTTTTACCATATATTTCACTACAGATAACCATTTTTACTTTTTTTTGTAATTTATTTTATTTTTTTACTTTATTTTATTTAACCATTTTAACCATTACCATTTTTTACAACTGTACTTGTACTGGCGACTGACTTACAACCGCACTGTTGTGTTTATGATCGGAATCGCAATGTTGTGCTAACACTTCCCCATCACCATGTGCTAACACTGCAGCATTGTGTTTCGGAATAATCCATTGTGTTTACAACTGCACCATTATTTTCATGACAGACCCCCCCCCCCATGTTTACAACTTCAGTGTTTTATTAACAATCCAAACAATGCACCACTATTTTTACGATTACACCTTTGTATTAACATTAACGGCTACACAATTTTGTTGTTGTTTTCTATTTTACCATTATATTTACAACTGCACATGTGTATTCGGCTGCGTAAGGTTTTGTTTTATCATATTAAGCGTATTATCATTAGGCCTAAATATCTAATTTGTCTTCTGTAAGAATCTGTTTATTACGATTATAGATTATATTGAAGTTTAACTTAAAACGAATTTTTTGTTTATTGAAATTCATTGAACTGTTCAATATTGATAGATATTATCTTACAATACAATATAAACACAGAAGAAAATACCATGTCTGGTTTAACGGGATGGGCCGTTGTTATTAAATGGGCTCTGTTTATCATCAACCTTATTGCTTGGCTCTCTGGTGCCGGTGTGCTGGGACTGGGTGTCTGGATACGAGTCACCGAAGGGGACTTCGCTACTTTAAGTCCTTTGAGCAGCATGTTAACGGCAGCTAATCTCATGATAGCTATGGGAGCGGTCATCATGATCATTGGTTTCCTTGGGTGCGTAGGTTCCCTCAGAGAGAGCCTCTGCATGCTCATGTCCTTCTTCATTTTGCTACTGATTGTCTTCGTTCTAGAAGTTTCTATTGGTATCCTGGGTTACATGTTCAAAAATGAAATCCACGAATCCGTTAATATCAAACTGAAAGAAAGTATAAAAGAGTATGGAAAACAAAATCAAGACGGAATCACCGTTGGCTGGGACGTGTTCCAGGAGCAGCACAGCTGTTGTGGGTTCGACAGTCAGACCGACTGGTCGTTGTCTACCAGCGGGAAACCCCCGGATTCGTGTTGCAACGCTCGCACGGACCCCGCGTGCGACACCGCCGACGACAAGGCTATTTGGAACACGGGGTGTAAGGACGAGCTGGACCAATGGCTTGAGAAGCACCTTCTCTATGTCGCCATCGGGGTTCTATCCATCGCCGTCATTCAACTCGTTAATCTCATTTTTTCACTCATTATATTTTGCAAACTTAGAAACAATACCCGAGTGTTGTGACTTCGTTAAGGAGAACTAGATTGTTGAGATTTATCTCAGCACCTGAATAATATTTACCGGAGTTTCATTTATAGCTTATATCGAAATAATTTATATTTTCATAACTTGAGAACACAGTTTTCTGTTTGTAAAACTATTTATTTTATCAAGTATATAGTACATAATCAATTTTGATCCATGAGTTGTGATTTTTATGATTATCAGTGCAGCAGGGACCTAAGCCAACACAAAATGTTCACTATTTGATGCAAGAACCCAAATATGCGAACATAGAGTGGTCAAAGAGCGCATATTATACATATTCTCCATAAGTATAAAGGAATATTAAAAATCTCAGCAACAAAATATTATTGATTGATTTTATTGAGATGATGTGTTCAATATCAGAAGAATCGATTTTGAAACAGCTAATAATAACAGGTTTTCACATTTAGGTGCAAATTTTATTGGAATTTTATATACCCGTATAATTTTTGGAATTTCTTACGTCATTATTAAGTATTAATTGCGTGGGTTTTTAGTGAAAACCTGGTATTCTTCACATGATGAGAGTAAACTGCAAAGTGTAATATAACAGCAAAAAGTCTAGAAAAAAGTTGGCCAAGAACTTGTGAACACTTTGTATTTTGTTTGATACCTCAGACTGCTGCAGATTACATTTCTTTAAATACCTTTAAGGGATCAAATTTATTGAATTAATTAAGAGTAAGAGTATTTCTGTCGGTGTACCGGTTTATTTCTATTTTATTTACTGCTGTACATGTAGCACCGGTAATGCATACACCTACGTTGTTTTCATGGGTATTTTATTAAATTATTTACTATACTTTGTGTTACCGTATTTCTGCTTGCAATTATATTTGGTGATAATAATGATAAATTTGTTTAGTTAATCTAAATTAATTTTATAAGGCGACATTTACTGTATGCGGAACCGCGGTTTTTCACGAATTTGGATTTGGTTTTATAATTTAGGATTTAGTAGAATTTTTTGATACAGGTAATAAATACAAGTTCCCAGGATAGGTGGATTTTGTGACTACACTTAAAAACGACAAAACGAGAAGACGACAATGTGAATAACTAATTCTAACTAATTATTATAACTACAGTACAGGCCACCAGAAAAAGCAGATTTCATCCAATGTGATCACATGTGAACACATTTGTTCAAGTCATCTGATTGGCAGGTTATGGCGAGTTATCTAGCTAACTTGCTGGGACCGACAAAGGCTTAGTGTGCGGTGCGCCTGTATGTCTGATATCAGGTAGATGAGAGAGCCCACAGGACGTAACATTGCGGACATGGGCTGTATTGGTAGAGAGAGAACTACATACAAGACCACATGGAGGTTCATGGAGTGTATGAGAGTGGATGGGTATATGGATGGACGAGCCTAGACCATTGAATAATTAATTTAGTGCAGGGAGATGTCGCGCCATTAGTCTGACACCGAGAGGGCACAGAGAAACACCAGAAGATGGCTTAACATCTCTAACTATAGGCCTGCCTACTAGACACTATTAACCGCACACTATAAAGGTAAACAAAATCCTTATCGCATTTCCAGCTGCAGTGAGTGACAGTTCGCGGCAAACTACAGAGAGTTTCCAGATTACTAAGCGTTTCAAAAGTATTCAATTGTATCCTTTGGCGAAAAAATTTTGGTTGTTGCCAATTCAATTATGTTCAATTGTCCCGTTCAACAACATTACATTACACTGGTACACATTTGATAAATTGTGTTCACAATTGTACAAATCTGCGTTTTCTGGTGGCCTGTACTGTAATTCTGCCAAGCTTCAGCAGAAAGTCGCAGAAAAAACTCAAAATGTCCGGACAACCCTCAAAATAATGAATTCAGTATTCTGTAATACAGGAATACAGCAATACACATGCTTTTGTGTGACACAATGTTTTTTGATACTGATAATCACGATTATGGAACCCAAATATAACATTGGAGAAAATATCTGGTAATTTTAAATGTGCCCCCGGGGCACAAAAAACTAATAACAAGTAGTGCAAATATGATAATGAAAAATCACCACCAAATGAAACTTATTTTATGAAATTATGGGGTTTTGGCATGTTGATCACGTATATGACACTGAAATATATATGTCAATGTGTGGCACGAAAAATACAAATAACATAAATTTGATAATGAAAATTCATTATAAAATCAACCTGATTTATGCCCTTATAGGTTTTCCGCGTAGATTAATTCGTAATTCTAAAAGGAATATAAATTTAATTAAAATTGTAAAGTTGCTGATTGTCATAGTAGTAATGATGTATTATTTGTTCAATGACTGCAAAGAAAGCAATAATTGAGTAACTTATGTGTGGAACGTTTATTGGTTGGTGTCCTAAAATATTGTCATCAATCACCTCTACAACCATATACTAGTGTGTTGAATCTTTACTTTTTGTCATAATCTCATACCAAGTAAGTACACTACAGTACACTATACCTTTATCAAAATAATAATGTAGCTATAGCCATCACCATACGATTAAAATGTAAAATCGTTGAATCTGAAACTCTACTGTAGCAAACTGGTAAGTTGTTACAAACACCATCGACGGTTGCACTACAAGTGCTGTAAAATGAGGTCCCAGTCACCAATAATAGTCAAGTCATCGTAGAACAGTTTCCTTTATGACAAATAGATAGCAAACAGACAAGCGGATGTGCTACTAGCACCTATAAATAAAAAATAAACAATGTTATTATCATATACTGTAATAATTCATATGGGATTATATTACTTTGTGGGGACTTCACACTCATGCAATATAATTAACGGATAATAAATCATATTTTAATTAACACTCGAGTCCCGATATCAATTATTTATCGAGCTAACGTAGCGGGAGCGATTTATAAGATAGCTTGAGGGATTTTGAAGGTAAATGAAGTATTCGTAGACAATATGAAATTACATTGTACGTCTTGTTGCTATGAAATATACGTTGATAATAAAGTATAAATAAATAAATAATTAATATACTTTGAAATATTTTAAAGTTTATTTATTATAATTATCGCATATTGCTATGGGAACTGGATAGGGGAATTTGTGACAACACGTATAAACGGTGACAACAGTCAGTCACAGTCGAAAAAATGGTGACCATTATCAAAAATGGCCACAAACAATGTGAATAACAGTAGATCGCAGTCCTAAAAGTACTTATGCCAAGTTTCAGCTCCTCTTATTCGCCAGCAATTCGTAGGAAAACAGTCAAACCTTTGGGGACAACACACAAAACGTCACGGCAACACAAAATCATGAATTCAGTATTCTGCAATACTGCTTACTACCAGTTAGGCAGGCGTTCAGTGTTGTGTATGTAGTTTATGTATTTCTTTCAATCGTTATCCGTCCTGCCGTCTGTTGGTCAATCTGTCACCAAATGTTTGAAGGCTAATAAACAATTCATTATGAAAATGGAATTAAATATAGGCCAATGTTGAAATAGTGATACCTGACACCCGTACAGCAGCCGTACACGTACACCAAGCTTGCGAACCATAACCATACTGTTTGTAGGAATATGTAGGTTACCGGTATCTGAAGGAAGACTTTGTGTGTGTTTGTGAAGGACGATTTAGTCGATTGCATAGACAACTGGTAGTGGAATCGCACGCTGGTTCGCTGGTATGGGTATAAATATTTCAAAATTTGCCTACTGAATTCATGATTTAGAGTGTGCGTCCCGACATTTTGTGTGTTGTCCCCACCCCAGATGTTTGACTGTTTCCCTATGACTTGCCGGGGATATGCGGAGCTGAAACTTGGTAGAATTACTTTTAGGACTGCTATCTACTGGTTATTATTTTCTGATAACGGTCAACAGTGTTTTCGACTGTGGCTGACTGTTGTCACCGTTTGTACGTGTTGTCACAAATTACACCTATCCATGGAAACTAGACAAAATTATTTTTGTAAAATTTTAAATGTTGTTTATTTTCAGACTAGAACGAACGCCATCAAGATAGCTTTAAACGAATCTGTCTTGCACAGACTCCAAGAAACAGATGTGATTGGAAGATGTAAAACAAGAATGACTTGCATCAACCATTCAAACTGCCTCCCATCTAATGTCAAACACAGTCGCCTAGGCAAATAATAACAATCTCAATTAGTGCGACGTACAATGTGTGAAATGCAAGATGTACTAAATAAGTGTTATTTAGTACACCTTCCTTGGTGAAATGTTACCCCTATCTGCAACCTAGGAAACGGCCCCAAAGAGCAGTTTAATCTGAGAAGGAGTCTTACTGTATTAGATAAATAAAATAAAGAATACTAATTATTTCTACCTAATACATTCTCAGTTTGCAATATTCAGCAACCAATAAAATGTACCTACAAGCTTTCTACTGTATGAAAATTGGTGAGATGTTCCATTCACTCTACCCAACAGCCGTTGGTACTCGGCTGGCACCCTGGTTCAGTTTTATGGTTTTGTTAATTTAATCGACAGCTGTTGTGAACGTCCCAGATATACAAAACCTACGAAGCCTTTACATTACAATTGAGCTTAGCCTGAGTTATTGATGACAGTATTATAATGATGATAATAGGCCCTATAGATACAATATATTAATGATGTATTGCTTGACATTACACTAACTCACAGATATAATTAAGGTACATAACACATTTACACGAAGTGGGGACTTCGCGCAGCACGAAGTTGGCAGAGCCTTAGCGAATTGACACTGTTAGGGGGTAGGTCAATTTATGCAAATAGTCACGTTGGCCCTCTAGCGGCAGACTGGAGAACTGCAGATGGATTCGCCTCCCTTGAAAGTCACAGCTAATGGTCTAATACATATCTGCCAAGTTTCAGCTTAAACGGATTAAAAGCAAAGAAATGGGAGGGCATTTAATGTTTAGACATGTGGCCCTCTAGCGGGAGACCATTGCACTGATGGTGTCTGAAAGTCTCTCAAAAATCTCAACTTTTGCTCATATTGATACCTACAAATTTTCAACTTGGCAGCTTTAAATCCGACAAAGTTATTAGCATGTCAAAATCGTAACGACGACGACAACGACGACGACGACAACGACGACGACGACAACGACGACGACGACGACGACGACAACTATTTGCATAAATTGACCCACCCCCTAACAGTGTCAATTCGCTAAGGCTCCGCCAACTTCGTGGCTCGCCCCACAATAAGAAGTGAAATGTTGTACTGTTTCTTGTCCAAGTGTAGTTTGGGTATTTAATTTCGCGTTCGATAATGTTGACAATAATATGAAAATATTTCGAATATCGCACAATGAATCGTTGCCAACTTTTTTTATTCAACAACTAGATAATAATTTATAAATAGTTGTCTTTACAATTTTCCAATACATGCAAGTACTTTAGTTTGAAGCCATTTGGTGGTTATACATACATACAAACATACATCAATCGCGTTTTTGCCGGCCTCAGCTTTAGACAAAAACTACCCAGTCTAAAGAAAGACAGGTTCGTTATAATCATACTCTATCCATAGAAATTGCTCTTATACGGGATTCTATAAAATATATGTTGTAATACATTCATAAATATTAATGTCGTATCCTATGCTACATAAAAAATAATAAACGTTATATATGCTACTGTTACAGCCACTCTAAAATCGTCATAGTTCTGAAAAATGAGAATAATTACCGAAAGCTAACGAAAGCTACCGAAAGTTATGCGAAAGTTATCGAAAAGGTTAAAGCAGGGGTGAAAGCTATCCATTTACTGATAGGGGGCACATTTCGCACTTTCAGCGTCCGATATCATTCATAAACAAAAAAGATATGGGGTCTAATTCAAATAACTGCCGTTTAATTTCAAATAAACCTTCGCGAAATATACATTCACTAATTCACTCATACAGTACAGGAGTACAGCAGTAAGGGTAGTTTTAGTACAGTGCTAGGCTAGGCTACTGCAGTAGCAGTAGGCCTACTAACTGGCTGACTAACTACCGTCCCACCGTGGGGCTGCGCATTACTGCAGGACTGATGGATGGATTACAGTACAAGCTGAATACTGGTAAACAAGGCCGGACGGTGCAGTGTTAGCCGTTAGTCTATCGCCGTTATCAGTACCGGAATCTAATATGGCTTTAAAAATATTATAATAGTAATAGTTTGAAATGTATAGGCCATCCTCAATGCAATACTGTAATGTCGGTAATTGTCCTCTTTCAGAACTATCCCTCTAATCGTACAAGCAACTGGAAAAGGAAATAATCGCCGTTAAGCTGAATAACCATCTCAATAAGAATGAAAGAATGGCTCTTTAATTCTGTTCCAATATTCGTAAGGTAGAAAACTCTTATTACAAACTAACATCACTTCGTTAAATTATACATAGAAAAATCTGTATTAACAAGTTCAAGGTATATTCCCTGTTTATCATCTTCTCAATTTAATAACAAGATATTTTAACCAACAAGAAAAAATGTAAAATTGCGCTGGCAGACCCCCCAGAATTATACCACCCAGGAAAATTGGTACAAGGGCCATTTAAGGATCAAAGAGAGATGCGTTCTGGCTAGTTCCTTTAAACCTTTCGTGTCGTAACGAAAACAATCTGGTCCTAAAACTGGAATCGAACCCCACGAATTCTGGAGCGATGTGTATTCAAGGCAAAGGATATAACCGCAACGCGAGGGGGACTTAAAATACCATAATCGTTTGAAAAATTTAATGTGCGTGCTGTATTGTAGAAATAAAATCTTGAAAAATAGCCACAATACAAACATACAATACGCTTATGTTACAGTTGTTAATAAAGAAAGACAATACCTACCGAATTTTGCCTTTTTGTTTGTGCCAGTTAGAAATGATGGACAACCTTCTCCTTTGTCCCAATTGCATGGGGTATCACGGCAACCAGTAATAGCTAGCCAACCGCGGTCATTGCCACATCCGCCATATGACTTACTGATAAAGAAGTTCCGTCTGCAAAACAAAATAACAATGTGATTGGGGGGGGGGGTGGGGGGGGTGTCTAGAGCATACAGTCTATCCAAATCGACATTAGCTCATTGTTAGTTACCGATGTTCATCCGTCATAGTCACCCCAGTGGAATAGAATGAGATCAGTTGGATTTTTGGAGATGACGCACGTAATAAAGTAGAAAACTGATCGATTGTCCAATTGGACTGCGATGGATTGCGAACAAAGAAGATTACTGTACCTACTAAATTTAGTACAGGCACACGTTTTTAATATATTTCTATACTTTTTGAAGAACTATACAACCACATTGCGATTTGTAGAAAAATTGGTGGGTAAATCATTAAATTAAGACACTATAATTCCAGATGGCGTAGCTTCGCATATAAGGAAAAATAATTAATAACATCGGTTCAGAAACACTCAAATGTTTGTGATCTAGATAATATGATGATTCCTAAAATAAATCACTGCTAGCAAAAATCAGAAAGTAGACCTCAACTGGTCTGGTATTTTATTTATAATTATACAGTTTTCCTGTCCTGTATAAATAAACATTCTAGAAGTCCATTTAATACTGTAATATATGAAATTAGCTATTTGTGCACGTTTATAAAAATTCTAACACTTGACTATTGAAATGAATCATTAAAAAAATGTTCTAGAAAATTTTATCGTAAAATCCTTAAAAGATAAAGAAATAATTATAAAAACGTGTGCCTACAAAATTTAGAGGTACAGTATAATGCAGCTTTAATGGCCTTCGGCCTATTATGTACATCCAGACTACAGCTTTAGCAGCCTACGGACGCGGCGACGCGTATAACACACACCCACCGGTCGGGATTCATTACTGCCAACTATAATTAGCTAAATTATTTCGTTGATGTGTTGGACATGATAAATTAAAATTGCAGTATCTATACTATAGGCATAATGTAAGTTTTAATATTTTTTACAAATTGCGTCGCCTCTATGCCTAAAATTTAAAATATTATTTCCCGTTGCTCTGTGCGCCTTTGGTTTGGGGTGGTGCAGATTAAGAGGGGGTTGAAGGGGGGAACTTTCCTCTCTTCTTTGATTTATTCTTATTCTGATATTGGCGGTTCGGTTAAATTTCTTAAATACCTATTTTAGGGACATAATTGTTCAATTTTAATCTGTATCTGATAACTGAGCCTCGTGCTGCGCGAAGGCCCCACGAACGTGTTGTATCTTTAGTGGATTATGGTTATTATTTTTTGTATTTCCTTCAACAAGCGTAGAAAACCTCAAGGTATTGATTGGAAGAGAGTGGATGAGTAAAGGAAGGAATCGATCGCCACCCGAATGTATTTGGGGTTGGGCAACGCCAGAACAAAAGCACCCTGACTCACAGGTGAGTTGTCAGTTGCCTGTTGGAGGTGTCTCATTGGTTCCCCTAAGCTTGACACTAGAACAAAATCGCCTCCGCTTTGCAGGACATTGCTTTCGCCGTGAGGACCAGCCAGTGCATAATCTTGTACTTTGGCAGCCTCATGGAGTGAATAAGCATGGTGGACAGCCCATGACTTTCTTGAGACGCATCTTAAAGGACACTGGCCTTGAAGATGCGGATGATCTAGCAAATGTCATGGGTGATATGGAGTTGTGGCGGTGCAATTTTGTTGAAAAGCCGGCACAGCATTCCTAAAAATTCAGCTGCAATGCAGCATGCCGATCCTAGTAGTAGTAGTAGTAGACTCACAGGTACGAGCAACGCCAAACAGACCAACAATGGCGGGATACCGAGGGAATTTCGGCGAATATTCATTCATTACACGAGAAGGATAAACCTTTCTATTAATTAAAATATATTTCATTTTCTAATAAAATTAAGCATTAAAATCCACTCGGATTTATTTAATAGGTCTCGCACATTAACTGTAAGTTACTAATTTAGATAATATTAACAACAATGTATTATTTATTTTTGAGCAGTTTATCTTGCACACGCATTATTTTATTACATGTCATATTTGTTATAATAAGTTTGAATTACGATATAGGCCTAAATTACGGTATTTACTTACTTTACGTGGTTAACTGCATCGTGGCCTTCCTTGGAGAAGAAATTGGTATCTGTGCCACTATCGAGGTCAGAGAATGAACTATCAATGAGGTTGGCTTTTTCAAAGAAATTGTGTTTATTTTTCCCCTCTCCGTTGAATGTAAAGTGAGATATTTCGAACCCGCCAGCGTCATATAGAACAACCTTTACCTGAGAAAGATAATTCAGTGGTGAGCGTGAGGTCAATGACTATACTGAAAGTTATTTAAGTAGGCTGTTGTACTAGAACGTGCTTGTGATGATCTCAAAAGGTTTATATATTAAAATAATATTAATTTGAGTTTTATATGTTATTATTATAAATGTTATTTAAATGTATTTTGTTTATATACAGTAGTTATGGTGATAATTATTTTACTTTCATGTTGGCGTGAAATGCGCCGTGAAATAATGTAAACTCTGGTATGGGGGGATAGTTATAAAACCCGAAAATAATGGGAAAAAAACGAAATTATTAACGAAAATATCGAAATTATAAAACTTTAAATAAAATCTCGCTTTCCAGGAAGATAGGTATTATTAGAAGCCACATTTTACTTTTTTTAATTAATAAAATCTGATAATTTCGCCCCATTTTCGACCTTAAAAGGTAATTTAATACCAAATACTGTCTGCTGGTTGGTTGTTGTGTGTTAACCAATGGCGTCTTGGATGATTCAACTCAGCATCAGCTGATCAGTGTTCTGGTGTATTACAAGCATGGTACAGCCGGAAGGGGTAAAGTTGAAGGAAGCGGTCCGGTCAGCCTGTACCCTAACCCAACACTGGATACGCATCACGGCGTACGGTACCTTCGCGTTACAGGTGTACACTGTACGTTCAGTGACTGACAGGCAAGTGGAGAGGCGTGGCGTGTGTGAACTGGGTCACAGATATAGACTAGCTTGAAAGGGATACTAAACTTGAGAGAACCGTGGAAGGATCTCATTCCCACTGTCCGAGCTCGCTCAACCGAGTAGTTATGATTTATTAAATACATTAAATTATACAACATTAAATTATTAGAAGTCTTAATTGAAAACAAATAAATAAGTGAACATGATATTAAAAATATTAATGCATTTCAAAATCTTCCGAACATCTGGTTTTCAAAAATAATAAAAGTTAAAATGACATTTATTATTTTTGAAAACCAGACGTTCTGAAGATTTTGAAATGCATTAACGTTTTTAACTGGTTTACTTATTTATTTGTTTTTAATTACTGTACTTCCAATAATTTAATGTTTAATATAAATCATAATTATATTGCCTTTCAACTATTTAAACCGAAATATATCAAATTGACTCATGTAAACCTATAATTGTATATATACTGTATATTATTAATATGAATTACCCTCTTCACATTGTGCCAAGTGTTAACTCGTTCCGATTTGTAACTCCCCCCAGCAAGTAGATTGGTAGCTGCAGCTCCACATCCTTCTAATCTCTCGCTCTTCCATAAATCCAACACATCCTCATTTGAACAGGCCCAGACTTTAAAGGCCAATTCATATCCTTAAAAAGCAGTTCAAATTTGTGAAATGTTTAACAATAAAGAAGATATTAGTGCACATACTACTGTACTAGTAGGCCAAAGGGTGATTATTTAATTGAGAAGAAAAGTAAGATCTTTTTGTCACTACTCTAAATAAAGTGTTGATATCATAATGAAAATTATGTATAAATAAAGTAATTTTCTATGTTTAGGTCTACTAGAAAACTACTGTTTAATAGGTTGGAGCGACGTTGTTTGAAATTACAAGATAATGCTAACAATTTGAGAAATTCTACCAAAAGTATTTCTACCTTTCTCTAAGTTACTTTTCAATCTGGGAAATAAAACATACAATCCTTTCATTTTTTCTAAGAAAAAATGAATCATCTCCCCCGCCCAGATTTCACAGTATATTCGGAATAGAAAGTGATATTTAATGCGTTACATATTAAATTTTGCTAAATGAAACAATATAACGAACGTACCCGGATCCACGCAAGAGTTCTCGCACGCAGAGGAAACTCCAACAATAACAAGTGCGATTGAAAAACCGCGTAGAAACATCATTGTATTTGTTTATTTCTTTCTTTCTTGATATTTTATTGGCTCTGAAAAAAATATATTAATAATCATTATTGATGAGTGAAAAAATATTATTTATTCTTTTTATAGTAAAAAATCACAAAAAATATTAATTGAGAAAGAAATTATATTGGACTACGCAAATGATAGGCCTATACGGTTGATGAAGGACTGAGAAACTTAGGGATTGTAACAGTTACCATAAAAGTGACTGTAAGTTTCCTTAATTACCTTAGATTACGAAACCCTCTGACATTATTAAGAGTTACGAATGTTACTGTAGTTTATGTACTACTTCTTACCTTTTACTTGAAAAGTTTCTGACGTTTCTTTAGCGCTTAAAATAAATATAGTGTGTCATGTGTGGCTTCCTAAATACCATATTCTATGCCATGGGCAACATTTTAATCAATAAGGATTATTAAATAGTTATGTTTTTTATTCTTATAATAATTATGGCCATCTGGAAAACAAAACGTTGAGAAAAATCAATCAATGATATTTCTATAGAGCGTAGTCCTTCCGATGATGCGAGGCAAACCATGTTGAGATATGAACATGTGTGAGATGACCTCCTAAATAGCATTACATGGGTCATATTGCCTAGGGTAATTACGAAAAGGACGAGGCAATTTTTACAACATTTTGTTTTTCCGTAATTAAATGAGAATTATTATTAATTGTACTTGTTATCTACCAACGGCGATAGCACTTATAACTATTTACTTCAAAACTAAATGCATATCGTTTATGGGTGGAATTACATAAGTTAGATTCTAGTTATTTAATTTTAGTCCCTTGACATTCAGCCTATCGCCAATCCAAAATTTACTCAATATCTATATTTATTACCCTGATATTTTGTTATTTTTCCGGTTATTTTAACCCGAGGAACAGGAACTAGCCGAGGCGTAGCCGAGGCTTTCCTGTTCCGAGGGTTAAAATAACTGGAAAAATAACAAAATATCAGGGTAATAAATGTGTTGTTACCAACTAATCTCGGAAAAAATAACCAACTACTGTACATCATGTTTATATCAAGAAGCCACTATTAATTTACAATATACCAAACCCATCCAGATACCCTAGATTTCTAAAAGGGTTTTGTTTGGGGGTAGAAATATAAAAATGGGGCTTGGAAATTTTGGGGGGAGACACTAATTACAAATTAATAAATAACACGAGCGGCCAAGGCATAAAATAAATAAATAACATGAGCGGGCCTATGCCTAACAATTTCCCCCTGGCGGGTAAACTGGAATAAAGTAAAAAAAACTAATAAATATAATAGATCAAATAATAAAGTATAATATAAAATAAATGATAGAAAATACTAGAATTTATTTCCATTCCACAGTATGTATAGGTAACACGATGATAGTGATGGGAGTCTACTCGGGACAGCTGAGAGCGTTACATCGTGTGGAATTGGGTGAGACACAATGTAGACAGAACCATTCGTGTGAGAATAGGTGAAAAGACGCATTGATGCATTTTAACGATTTATTGCACACGCAATGCATATTTTTATTTTATCACTCAGCATTTACCTTTGTATAAAAAATGGCAGAAAATGTATGTAAAGTAGGCCTAACCCAAAGACTTCGTTTCGATGCAATAAATTCCGCCACACTTGATTTTTTGTACTTCAAAATTCAATGAAACCCAAGTTTCCGAAACCAGTGCATGTGCGACTCGCGAAAGGGTAAAAATCATTCACAAAAAATAATCACACACATACTGACATATTGTATTTTCTTATAGGGAGGGGTAACCTAACAGGGTAACATAACGTACAGTAGGTATACATTACACGTTAGATTGCTGTAAAAATTTTACATATTAATGTCAACAGTAATACCGATTTCACAACTTACTGTATGTAATATTGTTAGCGTACACGTACTCTTTCGATCGAATACTGTATACCCAAAAATCGGGAAAAGGAGGTACTTTTTCCATAGGAAAATAGTAACCATACGATTGCATTAATTTTACTTTTTTCCCGGCGAAAATAGGAAAATAAAATATTTTTGGTGTCATTTTTTAAATTTCATTAATTGTGTTGCAAGAACATCGACGTAGAAAAGGTTTGCAAGTAATTTGTGTTAAATCTATGCACGCACTCAAAAGTTATTGTAACTTTAGTATTTACAAGGCGTACTCCAAAACGGAACTCAATATCCAATATTGGTTTATGTTGTAAATCGGCTCTCTAGTTACGTAATAAATATTTGAGAACATTGAATTATTTAACGTTGAGTAATCAGAATCATGAGTTAAACCCAGAGTACAAGAATTTGAATCGCAGTACCTTTGGAAGCAATATAGTAAAATACTACAGCTTAATTTATTTTGTAACACTATATCGCTGTACCTTATCCAATGTACTGTAGGCCTACCATACTGTATACGATGTACCAATTTAACTTAAGGAATAAACTTACGTATTACAGTATATGAGAAAAAAGTAGAACATTTTGTTTCTCAATATTCTATCAACCCTTTATTAACCTCGCTGAAGCTCGGTAAATAAAATGCCTCGAGAATAATGAAAAAAAGTTCTAATTTTTTTCCCATGTAATAAATAATTATTTATTCTTAAATTGTTACTTTTTCGCCCGAATTTAGACCAAAAGCTGGAGAAAACATTTAAATTTTTTGGTGGAATTTCTTAAATTTTATTATCGTTGTACCGGTACCGTAGTTCTACAGCATTGTGCATGTGCAGTATGTAAACCTACGTTATTTACAACTGGTAGGTACAAGTCTGTCTGTCTGGTACGTCCGTCTTTACGGTAGAATCGTAGAAACTGTTGAGAATGGCATTCCTGCCATGATCAGGATGCTGCTGACCATAATTGTCAAATACCGAAAGTAAAAGATCTCTGAGTAGGCTGAGTTGAGTGTGCAATCTGAACTTTGTAGTGTAGGCCTACCAGTACTGCATTTCCCGTTTAGTTTGCTAGTACCGGTACATTAAATTATTCCCCAATATGCTCTGTTCTGTAGGCCTACCGGTCAGGTAGGTTCTGTAGTTGTAAGGCAGTGATGTGATTGAGACCTTAAAGGAAGCTGTGGTACCGCTACCTGTACTGTACGATGCATTCAGTCAGTCTACCTACACTCTGAACCTTCAGGTCAGGTCAGCGTCAGGTATTCTAGGTCATTGATCAAGAAAACTTGCCACCTCCATGCAGCATAAAGGAGGTGCCACCTGTAGCTGCATAGACCCTTTTACTAGGGCAAATCTGGTCCTGTAACTAGGACCCCCTTCGTTCTGGGATAAGGACGCCCTTGGTCCTGGATTAAGGACCCATATACTTGGCTGCAGGGGTATATGGCCTGACCAGGCAGATGGTGATCTACCAATGGCTGGTCAGGAGCAGAGTGTTCTCATGTCCACTCTGAGAGCACTTCACTGCGACCTGCACCTGGCAGCAAGGGTACAGGGCATGACCCAGCAGATGAGCTGCAACAGCCAATGGTGGGTCATGTGCGCCAGAGTAGATATGGGTGATGGGCCTCATATCTGACTCCATTGCGACACCCACCCTGCGGAATGGCAAACCAGGGTGTGGTATTTGCCCCGAGAGCTGAACTGAAAACATACCATAAGCCTACGCTAGTCTTATTCTTACAACTTTCACTTTCACTCATGTTAGTAAAGGTACGGTAAGCTAACTACTGTATTCACAACACGGCAAACAGGCATAAATATAATTTCAACATGCAGATACCGGAGTGTTGAAAAATAAATGTGTTATTTTTTCCTAGGACTAAAATAACACTATTTTTAGATAGGTTATCATTGCGATTATGTTATTTTTTCCGGGATTGGTTGGTAACAACAAGAAATAAGTCGCTAAGGTAGTACTGTGTAGTTAATTAAATTTTAATAAGTTAAGCAGGCATAATCAGTCGTTTTTCATAATGAGACAGAAGTAAAGGTAAGGTAAGGTAAGTCGAGCTAAAGCCATGGCGAATATGAGAGGGGGGATTGTAGGTTCGGTTCTGCTGAGGTGGACAATAAACTCTTTCTTTGACGAGTGAGAATAATAAATTCTGGTGAAGCAGATCATGGCAAATCTGAAGTCGGACGTCAATAGCTGATTTCAGCATGTTTATAACTGTTTACCTAACCGATTCACAGCTATAAATTCGCCGTCATCACACCTGCATTAAATACTTTCCGTTTCAACCGTTTTAACCGGCTTCTTTACTACTAACCTGCCTGTGGTGTAGGGTGTAAGTGTGGGCGCAGCGTTTACCCCCAACACCCAAACAAGGCGCCCCCCAACCCCAAACAAAGTTATTCAGTTCCACTGCTACAATTTACCTGAGAACAAAGTGACGAAAAGAGTTTTGGATTTGGATGATGGATTGGATTTGCAAATAATGGTCACTAACCAAGAGAAAGCAACAAAATTGACAGTCCTAACCATTAGGCCTATTTCTGTATTTACGTCAGTTTATGACTCATACACACTATACACTCCAATACAGCCATAGAATATAGAAATCAAGATAAGAAATTCTGAGAACACTTTATATTATTGCTGTATTGTACTGTTGTAATGACGTCAAATCTGTAGCAGCCACTCCAGCCGATTTTCAAAATTGACTTCCCGCGCTTACTTAAACCCGCCATTTCGACCGGTTCCACGTGTCCTTACAAAAAAGACACCCCCGGCCCCGCCACTCGATTCAGACAGTCAGAGCAACTTGTTATCCCTTATTCGATTGTTTTAGCCCAACAATTTTTTCGCGCACCAACCATTTCTGTATTGGGCAGTTGGGACTAGCAGTTGGCTGCACGGCTGGCGGCATGTCTTATACAGTTATAGTACAGTGTAGCACTGGTGTAGCACTGTAGCATTGGTGTCACACTGTCAGAATCATACTACAGTATGTAATAATACCGGAAATAAGCTTAGTATTATACAGTTATAGCAATAGCATACTGGCATAGTAGGCCTATACGATTAAGTCCTGGAATAGTGGAATATGAATAATTGTGATTGGTTACCGTTTCTTGAACGCCTTGTTCCAAAGACATACATCGTACAAGGTCAGCAAGGAATCCAATCTAAACATAACCTAATTCGTGTTCTCCTGGAACACCGTAAAATTCCTATTCATGGGTGGGACGACGCCACCATAGAGTTGCTACTCAATGAGTTGGCTGCCATGGATACCAACAACTTCTCTGGCAACGTCGGTGCCGGCGAAAGGGAGGGACGTGTATACTCCGGTCTGGTCGAACGACGTCACTTCCGGTTTGCACACGGTATCGGAAGATCCGGCGATATATCAGCAGTCCAACCCAAAGCGGCTGGATCCAGCCTCCTCAATAAACTCGCTAACAATCTTGTTCTCGACGCGATCAAACTATCCGGTATCAACTCCCTAACGGATTGCGTAATCGTCCCAGTGGCTACGGGAATGGCGCTTACCATTTGTTTGCTGGCCCTGAAAAATCAAAAACCAACAGCGAAATACGTGATTTGGCCTCGAATTGACCAGAAATCCTGTTACAAATGTATTACTGCGGCCGGACTGGTACCGGTTGTTGTTGAAAACAAACTTGTTGGAGACGAATTAACTAGCGACGTCTCGGAGATTGAGACTCAACTCTCTGAGATTAATCCGTCGTTAGTCCTCAGCGTTCTCTCGACTACGTCCTGCTTCGCTCCTCGCGTGCCAGACCGATTAGACCTGATCGGATCTATTTGCCGACGTTTCGGTGTGTTTCATCTGGTAAACAACGCCTACGGCCTCCAAAACTCTAAATGCTGCCACCTTGTCGATGAGGCTTCCCGTAAAGGCCTCCTCGACTTAGTAGTTCAGAGTACAGATAAGAATTTCATGGTACCGGTTGGGGGGGCTATAATAGCCTCTCCTAAAGCTGAGTTAATCTCTTTAGTTAGTAAAACATACCCGGGCCGGGCCAGTGCCACACCGATTATAGATGTTTTTATCACTCTTTTATCGATGGGCAGAGATGGTTATCGGGAGTTATTGCGTAGCCGGAAAGAAGTTTATATTTATTTGAAGCGTGAGCTGACCTCGTTGGCGGCGCAGTTTGGTTTGCGAGTCCTGGAGACTCCACACAACGGAATATCTATAGCTATCACGCTTTCCGGTCGTGTCGGTCAGGCCGTTATACAATCCGCCACACAACCGACAGACCAGTCCGCCACACAACCGACAGACCAGTCCGCCACACAACCGACAGACCAGTCCGCCACACAACCGACAGACCAGTCCGCCACACAACCGACAGACCAGTCCGCCACACAACCGACAGACCAGTCAGCCACACAACCGACAGACCAGTCAGCCACACAACCGACAGACCAGTCCGCCACACAACCGACAGACCAGTCCGCCACACAACCGACAGACCAGTCAGCCACACAACCGACAGACCAGTCCGCCACACAACCGTCAGACCAGTCTGCCACCCAACCGACAGAGAAGTCCACCACCCAACCGACAGAGCAGTCCGCCACACAACCGACAGACCAGTCCGCCACACAACCGACAGACCAGTCAGCCACACAACCGACAGACCAGTCCGCCACACAACCGACAGACCAGTCCGCCACACAACCGACAGACCAGTCAGCCACACAACCGACAGACCAGTCCGCCACACAACCGACAGACCAGTCTGCCACCCAACCGACAGAGCAGTCCGCCACCCAACCGACAGAGCAGTCCGCCACCCAACCGACTGACCAGTCCGCCACCCAACCGACTGACCAGTCCGCCACAAAACCAGCAGACCAGTCCTCCACCCAACCAGCCGAACAGAACGCCACTAACCAGGCGGCTCACTCAGCCACCCAGGACGCCACTAACCAGGCGGCTCACTCAGCCACCCAGGACGCCACTACCCAGGCGGCTCACTCAGCCACTCAGTTGGGTTCCATGTTATTTCATCGTAATGTATCTGGCAGTCGCGTCGTGGATTCAGTTCGCCAACCTCAAGTCATTGGTGGTCACAAATTTATTAATTTTGGTTCCCATAGCAACAGTTACCCGAATCTTCCTTATCTAACCTTCGCCGCCGCTGTCGGTATGACTAAGGTTGACGTCGACTGTATCATTAAGCGACTCACAAAGTGTTTACAGTCCATGTATCAGACAGGTATGAATTAATGACAATAGTAGGCCGTCATTGATATTTGATTTATGCCAGCCTTTAGCCTATATTCCTATTATACTTACTTGTTAAGTTCAAGGCAATAAATTTGTTATGCAGGTTTTGGGAACTGTTACTTGATGACAGTGTTTCTAAACAATAAACTAGGCTTGAAATCACTTAATATTTGTGTGTTTATTTACTTTTATTTGTCCCTTTAGACTTTATTTCTCTTTGTGATTCTTGTATAATTTAACTTCTTAGACTCATGGCTTGGGTAATGAATGGTATCATGTATTTTTAAAGTTCTTTAAAATGATATAATGTCTTATGGTTTTGGAATTCTAATATTAATATTATTTTTTTTAATTAATTATTTTTTCTTACCTATAATAACTGTGCCAGTATTTTAGATATGATATTCATGGTTGAATTAATAATAAATAATAATAATAACGCCCATGTTAAGAATACCAGGTCGAGTGAACTTGGTCAGTGGAAATGAGATCCTTCCAGGCTTCCCGATTCTCCATAGTTGCATCAATTTCGTTTCTCCCAAGTTCATTATCCCTTTCAAGCTGGTCTATATATGTCATAGCCAGTCGTCCACGGCCACGCTTTCCTTGTGTTGGTTGCCAGAAAAGTAGATATGTTATGAACCTCGTCTTTCGTCTTTACTTCTCCAGCAGAACCCATTGAATCTTAATCTGTGTTCACGGAGGGTGGTTGATACAGGTCGTATTGTACCATAAAGCTCGGCGTTTGTATATGGCATTCTTTTTTTTCACAAGGGGGATGATCCAACGATAGTTTGTTGGTATACCGAATTCTCCTTTCTTGGGAAGATGCTTTATTGGTGGTGGCTTTTCCCCTTTCAACATATCGTTGCAAGCATCCAAAATGGTTTGTTCAGCTCTCCTTTTTCCATACCTCTACAGGAATTTCATAAAATCAACTCGCTTTATGAGTATGACGCTCTGGAGTTCGGCAAATTTATCCTTATCAAGTGTTTTTTATAGCGCTTAGTTCTTGTTTATTGTTTTGGTTAGATTCAGCCATTTTATAACCTGGGTTTTTTTTATGAAAACCTGGTATCCATCACATTGGGTAAACTTCAAAGTGAAATGTTACACCAGAAAGTCATATTATACTCCATCCACAAGGGCCAATAAAATAGATTGATTTCATTAATATTCATAAATCAGCTAAATAATTAAGCATTTCAGAACTCCGATAAGTTGATATAATAATGTAACAAAATTAGGCACCCCATTTGTCATTGTGTAAAAAGGGCACTATTCAGCGTTTATTTTATGACCCGTGTATATTTATGTAAACTACTCCGGTGCCGGTCATAACGCTTAATATGAAAACAATAAAATAGGACATGGGGTCTTATTCCCCCAGATTCTACCTAGCATTTAGGGCCACTTGGGCCACTGTTAGTACTCAGGCACTAAGGCCCATCAAAAAACAAAATACCAAATCGATTTTAGTGCTACATAACCCAACCCAACTACCACAAGAAAAATTACACCAAACCATACAGTAACTACAGGTTCCGGTAAGTATTGCACGAAATAGGCTATCCCATAAATTACGAAAAATATAGGACATTTTGTCCGCCGAAAAGGTAAGTCTAAGTAATAAATGTTATCAAAATAAAGGGGTTTCGGAGATTTAAACACTGAACCCTGGTATTCGTGGTTCTCCTCATCAGCAGTGTGCCACGAACCCCACCCCTACCCTAACAAAACTGCACCACTAAAGTAGCTTAATAGTGCTACTTTTCACACAATGATGTAGGAAATAGTTTCTCTTTCAAGCTTTTTATTGTAATATTTTTAGAAACGTATGTATAACACTTCTAATTGGACAGAGTAACGGTTGCCAGGTTACGCAATTTCAAATCCTGGCAACAATATAAACTGCCGCCCAGTCAAGCACTGGTAATTCAGTGCAACATACTTCTAATCACTGCCGGTTTCATTAGCCGTACTGCCGTAGGGCTGTAGGTGAATGATTACATACTAGTTCAGAAATAGTGTTCATACTATATACTACAGTACTAAATATTGATGTAGTGATCATTTTGCATTCTAATATTACAGTTATTGCTGTATTATACTATTCTATGTGCTTCCAGCTACAAATTAATTGGTTGATATTACAGCCCTACTACCGGTACCCTACATACACATCAGTATACTGCATTGATGATAGTTCCGGTTCCGTATGTGTATGGGGGTGTGTAGTACTGTAGTAACGGTACGATCATTACTCTAAAAGCTAAGAATTATCGATATATTCTATTACTATTTTAGGTGTAAGTGTTTTTCTGTAAAAATGTATTCAACTATTTATGTGGATTAAATAGCTGTTTGCCGTTAAAACAGTTAAAACTGAACTGCTGAATGTGGAATCTAGAACAATGCGTAATGTCTTGATATTTTTATATCAGGATGTTGTTTTTCTTACAGAATTTCCCGTATCCCGGAGTATATCCGTAGATTGAACTTGTATTATCTTATACTAATGCTGAATGTTGTATTGATAGGGTAATCCAATAACAATGCATAATACTGTACCAGACATGTAGAAGTTACTGATTCAATAATTTTTCATATATAACTAATACATATTAAATAGGTACCGGTAGTAATTAAGTTATTAAACGCTCTCTTTATAATCCAGTAATCAAGTACTTTCTGAAGGATGTCTCGGGCTCAAGCCGAAAGTGTAATCCGTAATATTATACGGGAAATTATACAAGAATGTGCTGGTAAGGGTCAAGCAGTCACTGAAACTTTGGTAGCCTTTATTGTAAAGGCCGTCGTTCTCGATTCTAAGAACCAGGTTTGTACTTCGTTTTAGTTGTATTATTATTATTGCACCTCTGTGCTGCCTGCTGTTTATGGTCTGGCTGTATTCGTTTTAATTATCACCCAGTCTCAGTTGTCAGCAGTGTGTGCGGTAAAACACTAAAGTACAAACATAAGTTACAGCATTGTTTGCATCATTATCGAAAAGTAAATTTTTCTTCGTTAGGCCAGGGATTAAGTTCAGTACTCCTTTAGCTACCATTTAAGGATAACAAGAAAGAGATGCGCCGTGGCTAGTCCCTTTAAAGCATTCGTACCGAAACGAAAACTGCCCTGGTCTGGTCCCCATGTGGAGAACGAACCCACGATCTGTTGGGTCTGGGTGTTGAGAATTCAATGCAACCACTACACCAAGATGGGACTACACAGTGTACCGTACAGGCCGCGGTGTTCCGTAAATTATAGTTGATCGAGTGAGCCAATCTAGCAGCTACGTGCAGCAGGTATCGTATAGGTTCTTTGTCTTTTAACCTAAATTAATTCAGATAATAAAATATTTAAATTTTAGTTCAATGTTGACCGACCGCTTACCAAAGACGATGTCAGCCGAGTAATAAAAATCTCCATTGACAAACTGATGGATAACAGGAATCCTTCATTAGATACAGTTAAAATGCAGGTTAGTTGTAACATAAGAGCCCCCCACCCTCCCCCACCCCCTTCTGCATTCCGTCGTGGTATAAAAATACATAACAGGAATCCTTCATTAGATACAGTTAAAATGCAGGTTAGTTGTAACATAAGAGCCCCCCACCCCCTTCTGCATTCCGTCGTGGTATAAAAATACATCTCAAATATTATAATATCTTATTTATGACAAGTAACGGTATCATACAGTGGTTTCACAACCCCCCTCATTTTTCCTCGTCCCAGTGAGATTGCATGAATAATTCGGCCCAATCGGCGAATTAATATTTCGTCTCAACGTTAAATTATATTTTATGGAAAG